>NW_022045876.1:1105546-1249114 GCF_001654015.2 Drosophila navojoa | reverse complement strand
TATATATATATTATTATATATATACATAAATATATATGGTTACTTTGGATATATAATAATTTTTATTTTATTTTATTTTTTCAAAGTATATATATATATATATATATATATATATATATATATATATTTTTTATTATTTTTTTTTATATTTATTTATATTTTTATAGTTAGTTTATATATACATTTTCTTAAAGTCGAATACTTTCAGCTATTATTAATCATAATTATTTATTATAATAAAAGCTATGAATAAAATTGTATAAACAAAATAAAATGGATGTATTTATTATTGTACATTATTATAAGAATTAAATGAATATTGCAGTGAAATTAACACTAAGCTGTTATATTATTTAATGTTCACATTAATTTAATAATATTGTATTTATATACATATATATTTTATTATTATTAATAATCAAACGATTTCATTTTCATTTCGCAAAATATTTATATAAAAAAAAATAAATAAATATTAAAAAAAAACACCGCACGCCATCAGACTGCATCCGATCAGCACGAGATCAGAAGCTCGACTGATCGAGCTCTGCAGACTGCTAGCTGCCGTCTGCCGGCTGCCGGCTGCCGGCTGCCGGCTGCCGGCTGCCGGCTGGCTCTCCCTGAGTTCTTATACGCTAAGCTCTATTGCTGACTTCGCTCACTGAGTTCTTTTCCACGAAGCACTCACAAAGTCTTTGCCGCTCATCAGGCGCAGAGCCGAGAGAGTGTAAAGAGATGGATCTTTACATAGGCACTCAATCTCTCACACCTCTCTCCCTCTCTCTATCTCTCTCTTAAACTATTGCCCACCCACCCACTGATACACTTGTCTTACTAAACATTTTTTTCTCTACAAAAAGCAAAAATATGCAGCTTCACTCTATTTTAATGTATGCTCTCTGCACAATACATATATAAAATTTTCATTATGGCTCAGCTCTTAATGTTTCGTTGCCTTTTAGCTATTACTCGCATACAAATAAACACATAACATATACATACATATCTCTAACTGAACTGTCTGCATGTGGGTGTTCTACATTTCTGACTCACTGTGCACTCATAATTCCTTTTTCTTTTGTTCAACGCCTTTTCGCTGTAATTGTCTATGTTGTTGTTGTTGTTGCTGTTGTTGTTGTTGCTTGCTGCTGAGCTCGTAAATTAGCGCCATATAAAGCCGGCGAGTAGATTATTTCTGCACATGCCCGAAGCTTAGTTGCTTTTAGCCCAGCTTTCATTAGCCACGTTAGCTGTTGTTAGCAACTGTGGCCTGCCACAATTTTAAGGCAACAATTTTGCTATTTTGCCTAGCAACCAAACTCGAGCATCTAATTGCCTCATAAATAATATACGAAAGAGAAAACAAAGGAACAGGAAAAGCAAATGGAAAATATGGAAAAATTAAAATGGAAATTTGATTGCTAATTGCATATTTGATTTCAATTAGCCGCAACGAGATGCCAGCACAATTCATTGGGCCCAAATGCAAATTCATTTTGACAGCTCGACACGACCACACGCACACACACACACGCACACACATATATAGAAGGAGAGAAATGTAATGTGTTCATCTGACAATCTCATTTATGACGTTCACAACTTGATGAATGTCCGGCTTGCATCATAAAATATTTTCAGCTTGGCCAAATCAACGTAAATATAAAAATAAAAAAAAGCACATTAGGAAAACTGCTGCCGGCTGGCGAAAAACTAAAAGGAGGAGGAATGAATGTATTCCATGTGAAGAAGAGACTAGCGAATATCCACTAAGTTTACAAAATAATAGAAAATATCAAATATTTGTAAGTTTTGCCAATGTTTATTTGATTATAATATAATAGAAGAAAGACGCTGAAAAATATACGATATTAAATAATTATTATTGAAATATTTATAATAAACAAACTATACTAAATAGTACATATATTTTAATTAAATATTAAAAAAATTAAATTAAATAATTTTGGCTAAATTAAATATATATATTTAATTAATATATATATACATATATTAATTTTGCAAATAAAATATATATAAAAAAAAAATAAAAAAAAAGTTAATTAAATAAAAAAAAATATATTATAATAAAATATAAATAAATATACGATATACTATGCCATAAAAATAATTAAAATATAGATATATTGTATATTCATACACAAAATACTATAGTTATTATTGTAAATCTATAATAAATTATTTATTATAATCTTAATTATTATCTTAAATACAATATACGATAGTTAATGTAGCATAAACGGTAAACAAAAAAACTACATCGAGTATAATCCACCTTATACGATATTCAACAGAATATGCGAAAATCAATCAGAGTCCTCCCCCAAAGTGCTAGGCATCAAACTTTTTATTGAATTTGGAGTGGCCAACCTAATTTCTGATAAACTCCCCGCCAAAGCATTTCCTTTTCTCTGCAGGGTATCAAAAGGACACATATGTACGTAGTTGAGCAAATAAAATGCAAACGCACATTCACACACACTCACACACGCACATATATAGCAGCAGAGCCAATGGATATACGCCAAAGGGCATCTGTGGGCGGGGCGATGGCCCAGCGGGCGGAGGTAATGTATAACGTTTGCTTATTTGCTGTCGCATCCTTGCCTCGTAGCTCCCAAGTCCGCATTTCTTAGAGTCCTGCTATTATAGAAGATTGTATCTAATCTCATGCGATTGCACACAATGGATTTGCCAAAGGCGACAACAAACACACACACACACACGCATACGCACACATTGATAGAGAGACGTTTAGTTTGGTGTGTGCAGTGTCTGAGTGTGTGGATCGAATTCCTGCGGCCGAATGAGTACCGCAGTGTTAGGAATGCGAATTGCTCACACCTCACACCTCACTCCTCTTATTCTTCTTCTTCTCATCCTCATTCCCCTCCAGTCTCCGTCTCCGTCTCTGTGTAAGCTTCTGCAATTTCCGGCTGCTGCTCTAATGCTTATAAATGTTTACGCTCCTCGCTGCCTCTCGTAATTGTCGAGCATTTCGATATATAGAATTGAAAATATAATAATAATCATACAAGAGACCAACTCACACACACACACACACACACACACACACACATTGGGGCAATCGTTTGGCAACACTAAATGGCTGCGGTTGAAGCGGCAGCTCGCCAGCTGTCGGCCTGCCGCTGACATGCGTAGACAAGTCGCGGTTGAATTGAAGACATTTTCATTATCAAGAGACAATAAAGCGCCAGGACGCACACAGGCCACACAATGCGCCAGGATGCGGACGGCCAACAAAAAAGGACAACGCTGCTTGATTGCTATTTTTAGCTTTTGCTGCGCTGTTTCAGCGCTCATTATTGTAGATCATTAAATTTTATATGAATGCACACACACACACACACACACACACACACACATTCACGCACACACACACATAAAGCGAACAATGAGACTATGGCGCACTTAAAAATGTATAAGCTAGCATTACGCATACGACGCGTGCGCCCCAAGCAAATGCTGGCAAGCGATATAGCACAGCTCTGGGCATAATACCTCATCACATCTTCATTTAATAAATGATTAGCAATTAAATTAGATAGCTATGCATGCTCACAAATGCATTGAAAACTGCTTTAGATATGCTTTGAGGGTCAGCTCAATCTTAAGAGTTTTGATAAGAATTTAGATTTCAAGAACTAATGAAAACTAACCCCAGCTCGATTATTTAAAGGCTAATACTGCGATCTATCAAATGATTTGAATAGGGCTCAGTACCTAGTACCTTCTAGTATTCGATTAGCCATTGATTTTCACCACTCACAGCCCGTTATCTCAAATGTTACGCATATTTCATTTACATAAGACTTTTATACGCGATCCGTTTACAATGCCTTAAAAGCAGGAGTTGGCCTAGAAGGATGACTCCCTCAGGCACAATCTCAGCCACACATTAACGTATACAATGTAATATAGATGTGTGTGTGTGTGCGTGTGTGTGTGTGTGTGTACATAGATCGACTGGGGCATAAAAGTTTTGTGGCAAGTGTTTTATTTTTTCGCATGTTCTCTCCCAACCGACTTTTATGCATCCACAGGCAGCCATGAAATTTGATGATGGGCAACATGAAAAGGCACAAACGTCAAAAGGTTGGGCAAAGGTTTAAATATTGCCTTGCGTTTGCCACAGAGCGCTGTGGGTAATGGATGGGGGAAGGGGCTGGGCCATGCTGAGCTAAGTAAGCGACAAGCGATGCTTGTCTAGACGACCATCATAATTTGCACACATCCGCTTGACACGCTGGGCTGGAACACGCCCACACCTGGCTGTGGGCCAACAGAAACTTGATGGTCTGCCATTTCGAGCTGGATCAGTGGCCATTGCCAACAAGTGATGCGTTTTATTGTCTCGCCATTAACGGTTTTCCGTTTCAGCTTTTCCTTTTCGTTTTCTTGTTTTTTCTTTTTTTTTTTTTTGGGACACGTGCAGCATCACAGCCCGGAACGGCACGCGCTGCAACTACGTGAGAGCTCGAGTGGAGTGTGGCCGATGCTGTGGCTCTTTCGGAGATGCTGCCAACAAGCTGGGGATTTATATTCGGCTGCTGGCTCGCATAAATCCATAAAAACTTGCACAACAAAAGCTAAATAAGACAAACAGAGAAGCTGAGTGTATTTAGGCTGGTGGAGGAGTCGCGTCCATGTCCATGTGTGCTGCGAAATCTGTTATTTATTGAGTCAATAAAAATTTGGTTTAATGCATTGCAAGTTTCGTTCGCTTTTTGTTAGAGATTTGCCAACAGATTTACGGCCTTTGTTATGGGGTTGTCGAACGGCAACTTCATAAAGGAAATCAAATTTTCTGCGAGGCCTAAAAGTGGGCAACAAGTTTTCCCAATTGCCAACCATTGTCCGCTCGGCGTTGCTGGGGCTATCCATATCAATATGTATTAGAGTTTTATTCTTTCGTCTTCTTTTTTTTTGTGGCAATCGATACTGCACTGATTGTGCACACACACACACACACACAGACACACGCACCCACAACAAGGAAGCCAATTGGCAAGCCTTTGTGCTGCGTGTTGCTGGGGCGTGTATTGCTTACTCGCTTGGCATTTTAATTAAAGCTGCAAACAGTAACTGATTGTTGTTACACACACACGCACACACACAGGCACACACATTCCACTCCCACACACACACACTCACGTATTGCACATACCTTTCGTGTGCTGGCCGCAGATAACGCTAGATTTCCCATTTGACCACAGCTGGGGCAAACGATTTGCTTATCCTTTCAGTTCCTTTTGCGCTGGCTTAAATGTACTTAACGCCTGCTAAGCTGCGAAATGATTATGCTTAAGCGTTTATTACTTGTTTGTTGTGGTTGTCTTGGTTATAATATGCACAAGCACACACACGCACGCACACACACACACTCACAACTACACACATCAGTTGTTGTTCTGATTTACGCATTTGTATGCTGGATTAATTGCCATGACATTTGCTTGCGGCTGCTGATATTTTTATTTATAATAATAATATATTTTATATATACATATTTAATTTTTTTTTGTGCATTCAAACAATAAATTTAATATTTATTTTTTATTAAAGTTGACACAATTTTTTTTTTTTTAATTTTTTTAATTTTTTTTTTCGTATTTTTAGCGGTTTTATTTCAAATTTTACTTCAGGCCCAGCCCAAAGCCTAGCCGCTCGCTTTACGAACCGCACTCGCCGAGATGCCGCTGATAACTGAAGGCTTCGCATCTTAACAAGCTTCCAGTTCTTACCACTTTAAGGGCTCGGCAAAATGGCGCGAAACTTTTACGTTCCACATGGAAAAAGCTCGCCGCAAAAGCTTCGTTCCACTCAAGCAACAAGACGACTGATGCTTCGGCTGCCAAGCAACAGGTGTGCGTGTGTGTATGTGTGTGCGTGTGTGCTAAGTGAATTTTGTGTAAAATTTTGAAATGCAATTTCTTCTTCGTCTTTTTTGTCTACTGCTAATCCGCTCATTTGATTTATGTAAATATTTATTAGAGACACTGTTTGCTCGGCACTTTGCTGCCCCGGCAAGGACACTGTTTGCTTAGGTGGCTCTGTTGGCCATGGTAAACATGCTGGCAGAAAGGGATATATTAGTTTTGAGTGGCAGCAGCCGCCATATCGTTCTTTGAAGTAGCGTTCAGCTCTAATCAAATTAAACTCGAGTGCGACGCGTGTCGACATTTATTAAAAATCACAATATGCTCCAGGTGCGCCGAAATTGCCGGAAAGCAAACTCAAATTGAAAACGAAGAAAAACAAATGGAAAACGAAATATGCAAAAAAAAAAAAAAAAAAAAGAAATGAATCTGTGCCAAACAATGCTAACCCAAAGCACACACACACACACACACTCGTACAATCATACACAAACACTCAAACACACACACACAGGCGGGCGCACTCACGTATTTAAATAAAAAGCCAACATGGAGCCTACTGATAATAACACAATGACAAAACAATTTTTTTTTTTATTTTTTTTTTTGGCCACCTTCCCTCATAATATATAAACAGCTGAGGGCTGAAAATGTGTCTGACACATTCGCCAAGCGTCCTTAACAGCTTAACAACAACAACAGCAGCAGCAGCAGCAACGAGAACAACAACAACAACAACAATAACGAGAACAAGCGAAACCTTCTAAAAATGCTAATGTCAACTGCCAGTGGAGAGCATTTAAATTCCATTTGAAAAATTCATTGCCAAGAGCAAAGACATGTTCGCCGTAAATGTCCTGCGTGCGTTGTATGCGCATATCCTTATGCATATTAAAGCAGCGAAGGACATGCCAATTGAATTAAATGCCAAGCATTTTAGCTTTGCTAAACAAGCCATAAAAGTGATTTTCCAGTGTGTGTGTGAGTGTGTGCGAATGTGTGTATATGTGTGTGTGTGTGTCGAGACTAAAACGCTTTCACTTCGAATCCTAGATTGATTCGCTAAGACAGACAAAAGTTTTTCAATTTAACAGCAGCAGCAGCAGAAGCAGCTGGAAAAACTATCAGAGTTAACTGTTTGATTTTCTTTTTAGCCAAGCGAAATTTCTTGGCAAAGGGTGAACGCGCGTAGATAGCTATTGTTATCAATTAAGCTGAGTCAATGATAGACACGTTAATACCCTGCAATACCTTTGCAAAGCAACAACAGCTCGGCTGAGCCAAGTCTGGCCAGTGCAGCATGGCGTATGCGTTGTTGAAATAGATTTACAGCTCAACTGCTTGAAGTTTTTATTTTACGGTAATTTTTATTATATAAGCTTTTTAACAAGCCCAACTTTTCTTAGCCTAATGAGCTCTTGGCATAATCAGCTTAGCTTAATCCGTTCTAGCTCTTGCAGCATGCTTAACTTTAATTTTTATGATTAAGGTCTTTTGGAATTCCACACCAGATCTTAAAAGTAACCGCAACTTCAAAGATTTGCAGTCTTTAAGCCATGAAAAAATGTCGTCGACTCTCGTCTTAGCCGCGGTTAAGCCAAATGTCGAGCATGTGACAGCGAAGCCAAAGTTGAGATGAATACGCAGACGATGCTGACAAAGTTGTAACTGAACAATGGGCTAACTGAGCCAGCAGGCAACTGAGTAGCTTGGCAACAACAACAACAACAACAACAACAACCATGAGAAATCTTATTATGCATAAAGCTCAGCCAAGCATGAGCTAACTTCTTCCGAAGGCTGCCGCTGCACTGATAAACCAAATTGAGTAGCGAATAAAATCAGAAAATAATGCGTGAGCAATGCTAATTAGTTAACGAAATATTTGAAAATTTTACAAATATGTAAAGTAAATATAGGGAAAATATTTTTTAATAAAAAAATGACATTTTGTGCACCAAAAATCGTTTATGGCAGAGCTGTAACTTTTTCAACTCAGTCGTAGTCAAATATTTCAAAATGAACACATAAATACATTTTGTAGAATAAATTCAAAATTACCTAGCAAATTTTGGTCAGAAATGGAGCGTACGTAAACTCGAAATATCCAAAGAAGTTGCACGAGTGCAAGTTGTAAAGTATTACTAAAAGTAATTTAATTTATGTTTTCATCTAAAGAGTTTTTTATTTACACATGAATAACCTTCTGAGCTCCAATATTTACCAAAGCCAATTTACATTACAAATCTGACCTCACCGAATACGCCTAGAAATTTCCCTGAAAAAAAACACCCCATTGACAATGGCAAATCCATGTCTAATCGCGCATTATTTTGTCATTTTTAGGCCTGATTGAATCTAAATCAGAGTGTTTAGTGTGTATTAGCTGGCATTTGGTCCATGTGCTGGTATTTCCCCTGAACTACAGTTTAGGCGAGCCACGGTCACGCACGGTGTCCGCTCCGCTCAGCTCAGCTCAGCTAGGTGAAAGTAATTCCCATATCAGTCGACGCACTCGAGCCATCAGTTGGTCAACATTTTGTTATTCTCGATGTGTCACCTTCAATGGACGCATTGAACCACGTTGACGTTATGTTTTCATTATTATTTTGCTTTTATTTTTTTTCGTTTTCCATGGCGATGACGATTACAAACTCATTAAATTATAATATCTGAATGACTATATAAAGCCGCGTTGGGTTGGCGCACAAATTTTATTCGTTTTTCCGCCACGCGTTCGAGCCAAGCCAAAAGCCAAATAAAAAACTTGCGCAAAATGCAGACGAGAAAAGTTGAAAAATTTGCGGGCGTTGCATTGTTAATGGTAAGTAAATACCCTTTAATGCAGGGACTCCCCCTTCTGATTACATATTCATGTGCAGCTGCTGATGATGCTCAGCCCCGCCCAGGCCGCCGCCTACAATTGTTCAGCGCCCCCGAGCTTCAACAATTTCGTAAGTACATTTACGAATGCCTGAATAATGAATGCGATTTCGCAAATATTTTTTTTTATATTTCATATTTTTTGTTTTCCTTTTCAGGATGTGAACTCGTGCTGCCGCACACCGGAAATCAATTTGGGCAACGTGCCACAGAAATGTCAGCAGCACGTGAACCAACTGAAGTCAGCCAATCCCAAATATCCAGCCTATGCGCATCTGGTAAGCTTGAAGTGGGCAAATATCAAATAGATTCACTGCCATGTGCCTCCGTTCTTTCAGTGCTATCCGGAGTGCATCTATAGAGAGACTGGCGCCCTGATCAATGGCCGCTTGCAAATGGACAAGGTGCGCGAGTACTTGCAGGAGCATGTGCATCGACGTGACCGCGAGGTGGTGCCACACATTGTGCGCTCCTTTGACACATGCCGCAAAAACAGTGCGTATACGTAATACACAAGGGGCACATGCATATTTATAATATATTAAAATATCATTTGCTTAGTTCACGGCCATTTGAAGGCCGCCAATCTGGAGAGCTATAAAGTGCTGCCCCAAGGCTGTTCGCCCTATGCAGCGATGCTCTACAGCTGCGTCAATGCGGAAACCTTTCTCAACTGCCCCGCCAAGCTGTGGAAATCGGACGAAAAATGCCTGGTGGCCAAGGAATTCGCCCAGCAATGCAATCCACTGCCCCACGTGCCGCTGCCCATGAGCTGAGCTGACCTGAAAATATTTTGAAATTTGACTATATATAAATATAAAATATTACAAATTATTTAAAAATGAATTGTTTATTTTCAAATTTTTTATTTTATTTAAAATAAATATATGTTTATAGTATTTATTTGTTAAATATTTTATTCTTTCTTATTTATTATTATTATTATTTTTATTTTACTTCTTTCTATTTTATATATTTTTATTTGTTTTTGTTTTTATATATATATATTTTTTTTTATATATTTTTTAAAGGAATATTTTGAGATATATATACTTTATTTTTATCTAATCTATTACTTGCATATTTTATAGTTATTTTATGTGTTTATTAAATTTTTTAAATTTATTTTATTTATTTATTTTTCATTATTTTCCAAATTTAATTTATTTTTAATATTTGTTATATATTCAGATATAAATATGCTATATAATCTTCAATAATAATATTTATATTCAATATTTTATAATAATTTTATATTATATTTTATTTAAGCTTTATGTATTGAAATATTCAATATTATTTGCATATATTTGTTCTATTTAAAATCTCATTAAATACTTGCATAATAACTGGAATCTTCCTACATCATTAATAATTACTTCATAATCTCAATGCTTTGATCGACTTCCATGCCCATTTAATGAGCCATGTCAAGCCGCATCCGGCTAATGATCTCTGCCAGGGCTCATTCAAGGTCCAGTTGCCAAAGAGTTTGGTTCGATCTCTGATCTGTGTAGTTTTTACTGTTATTTATCATGAATCATTCCGCTGTACTGATAATTAGCTGTTTGCTGCTGTGGAGCAATGCTCGAGCTGCGTTCAAGGACTTTGTTGTGGAGCCAGGAGATGAACAGGTTTACAGTAAACACGCACTAATAACTACAAATATGTGATTGCTGATTCATCTACCAACAGTTTGAGTCCAAAAATGACTTAGGCCTGGGCTGTGCTGCCGAGGAGTCTGAGCATTTGATATCCTTTCAGGATGTGGAACAGGATGGCGTTATAGATACACAGCTGCTGCTCTCAGCGCTCGTGCAGCATGCTCAGCGTCTGGGCGTCAGCCTGGACCAATTGGGTGGGTACAAAGCTCAGTTCGTAAATCATTTCAATTTACATATATATACACTTATTTGTGATTATTAACTTTATAGCAAATCAAGCGCAAACAATTGAAGCAGACGATTTACTGGAAGCGGAACTTGGCTGCGGCTCAGCCGGGTCGCTTAGCTATCGTGAGCAGCCCAGCTGGTATGATGTGTTCTTCTCATGAGCAGCTCGAAACTGATCTCAGATGAAAGATCCCACCTTAAGAAACTTTATGTGAAATATTTTGTAGTACAATAAAAGTAGTACAATAAAAAGCTGTTTAAAAAAATCATCTTTAGGGTATATCCTAGTCGGATACTCCGAAATATAGAGCTCTTAGTTGTTCTAGCTATGATAGTAATTATTTGATATATCTAAATTGATGCTAAATACAGTTGAACTTTATTGCGATAAATACTTTCAAATAAGAACCAGAGATCGGCATACTGATTATATAATACCAACTGATATCAAGTGAGATATTCCATATTATCCGATTCTTAGTATCTTGGTCTACACAGATTTCCAGTGAAATCGCACTTGCAGTTCAACTTGTGCTCACGCGCCTCCTCGCACGCCTTGCTGCTCTTCCAGCTGCTCGATGGGCAATTGACGTATATATAATCCACGGCGCACATTCTCAGATAGAGCGGCAATAGGGTGCATTTGTAATTGCCAAAGAAACGTCGTTTCTGAAACTTCTCCCACTGCTTTCTATTGGCCGAGCAGTTGAGCAGCGCTGCCACTGAGACGTCCACAAAGTCGGGATGAGCCCTCAATAGTATTTCAGTCATGTTGCGTGCATTATCCGGATTCAGCTGCTTTGCAGTCAACACTTGGCTGGCATTAAAGATGCAGTCCACTAGGCACTAGGCGTAGAAACAGTTAAGATCTATATAAGGCTTTGGCTACTTCTACTTACGGGTATCAAACTCAATTGATTACTGCTCAGAAAGTGGCCACATCTCTCGAGATATGGACTAATATCGACATCTGGCATTTCACAGCATCTAGCCGTCTATATATTTGTATATGTATATATTGGAATTTCTGTATTCATCCCACAAATATCCATTTTAGAGCTACTTACATTCGCATCCAAGCGCTTGCTGCAGTTGCTCCCTGAGCTCCAGCCCAAACATGGGTTAGCCAACAAACAAACTGTTAAAGCCACCCAAATGGCCAGCATTGCGATTGCTTTAAGCTATAAACGTCGGAAATTCTTGCTTTATATATACAATTATTTGGAATTAACAAATTAATGAAGCGCTCACAGTTAAAATGCTTAATTAAATATGTTTACATTTTCTAAATTGACTTTTGCCATCTATAAATAACTTTCGGGATTGCCTTTAATAATTATTTTCCCAACTTCAGTTTAAATTTGACATGCACTTTAAAAATGTAAATAAATTTTTTACTTATATACAACTTATTTAATCATTACATACATATGTATAGCCACTCACATAATTTTCCATTTCATACAATCTCTTTAGACTTTGTTGCAATGTTAAGTAATCAATGTTTTATTGAAAACTGTAAATTATTATATTTTATATATTTTTAGCATTTTTTTCGCAGATCTAAAATATTAATCATTGTGTATCTTTGTGCTTAACATGTAGCAGCGCTTGTCGAGTTACACATGCAAGAGCAACACACGCAAGTGCAATGTATATGTAATAAGCTAGGTATCGAAATTATTTAGGTCTAGTTAGTCATTATATAGAGCTTTCAGCATGTGGTCGCATTGGATATTCTTCACATTAATTTTACTTCCCGCTGCCGTTGGCGCAGCCAAGTGCAAAGCCGCGCCTAAATCTGTGCAGGTATCTAATTTAAATTAGCGCATGTTATCGATTAATCGCATGCCATCGATATTTGCAGAACGTTCAAATATGCTGTCCCTTACCGTTGCCCAATTGGGGTGCCTATAACAGCGAATGTGGCCAATCAGGGACTCAACCTAGCGTAAGTGTAGAAAACTATGCACATACATAAATTCCGATCCATATATATTATCGATGTGATCCACATAGTGCCGCCTGGCTTGCATATTTAATGCCACAAGGGCGCTGCAGGGTCGACAGCTCAATTTGACCCACGTACGACCGATGTTGGAGCGCGCCTTCACAAATCCCGACATCATCGATGCCTATGCCAGCAATTTTGTCAGTTGCGCCTCCCTGGTGCACAGCAAATACCAGGAGCTGGCACAGATCAGTAAACAGAGTGATGCCTGCGACCGACACGCCCTCTTCTACAGCCTTTGCGCCTACTCGCGACTGATGCGGCGCTGCCCGACCAACGTCTGGCAGCGCGCCAATAAACAGTGCCAAGAGGCAAGAGCTTATATGAAAACCTGCGCCTGGCCAGCGCTCAAGATGTTCATGAAAAGCACATAGAATAAAGCTAAATGCACATTTGCTACAGCAGACCAGTTTTATTGCCTATATAGTCAATCAGGGGACGCGTTATCAAGTCCAATACGCTGCGTTTACACTTAGTCGAGTAGTCGTCGCAGTTGTCGGTCTTTCCTTTACGCTCCGCATCGTAGTAACGCTCGGGCAACGACTCGTACGCCGAGCTGCTGGGACTGAACATCACCCGCATCAAGCTGCCCAGCACGCCATTTATCTCATGTATTGGGCCGCTGTTCACCTCACAAATGAGCCGTAGCAGACAATCATCGCCAGTGCCAAAGCCATGTCTAATGGGAATAGAAAAACAATATTTAATAGTTGACTCAAGCAAATAATCGAGGGATACAAATAGTTATAGATGACTATAAAGATTTACATATACATACACACATTTGTATACATTTGTATATGTATGTTACGCAGTGTGAAGTAGGAATTGAAAATATCAAAGGTCATCTTATTATAATTACAATTCACTTCAGCAAGCAGCAAAATATACACACACCATTATAAAAATGCTTGGCCATGTAAGAATACATATACATATGCCTATGTGTGTGCTTGCGCGCTCATCTACAAAAAGTCATTTACACTCCTCACATGAACAGTTTTACACTCTTTACTCGCTCTGAGCGTGACAAACCGTTTGCCCAATTTGTTATGCTCATACTCTCAGAGCGCGAAACAACGGAAGTTCACACACATGCATTTAAGAGAGCAATGAGAGAAGACAAAACAAAAATAAGAGTGAGAGGCTATCTCGCTCGATCGCGTAAGGGTATAAAGGCAGTCAGTTGCCATTGCACATTGGGAGTTAGAGTGGGAGATCCGTAGCTAGCTCGGGACTCTGCATACCTAAGAGTTTGTATGGTTGCTGCAACTGTAATTGTAACTTCGAGCTTTATACGTACTGTTGGAATCGCTGGCTGAGTATATGATAGAACTTTGTGCGGGAGAGCAACGATTGCTGTTCCAAGTCGCGCGCAAAAGAATCCTCGAAGAAATCTTTGTAGTCATCTTCGGGCGGTGGCTTTGGCTTGTGCTTCGGTTTAGTTTTGTGCTTGTGTTTGCGCTTGGGTGGTTTTTGTGGCTTTGGTCTCTTGCGCTTGGGTGGCCCTATGATGGGCGGCCTGTGGTGTGGCTTATGATCCTCATAGTCATGATAGTCATCGTAGTATTCGTCAAAGTCATCCATTGGATGTATGTGTGAGTCTGAGTCTGTGCCATTGCGACGACGCTGAAAAATATAAAAAGCAATAGACTCAAAATTAACATAATAATAAAATAAAATTTGCAGTTTACTTACGAAAAATCGCCGTCTTCTGTGCCAATGCCGTGGCAGTCTGTAGCTGGCCTCAAAATTATAGGAGACAAACACATGTCGCGTGGGCAGATCAATTGGTATAGCTATCGATATAAAGAGCTGTCAACACTAGATTAGATTAACATAATTCTAGATGAGATATAAATACACATAGCTAATAGATTTGCAGTTATTTGAGGTGGAGACCTACCGCCATCTCGCCACCTGTATTCCATACAAGCGCGGACCTTACGCTGTGCGCGAAGCAGATGGCCAACAGCAGATTTATCAGGCACATGATGGCCATAGAACTTCTGAAAAACAACTGAAAATGAAAATGTTTTGTCAAGTGCCTAGGCAGAAAACTGTGTCGACCGATATGCCAATTAGCAGCAGCAGCAACTGGAATGGTTCTTTGGAAGTGAAAGTTGTTAATTGAAATGGAGCTGGATATGAATTCAGGTCATACAAGAAAGTTGTTTCCGATTAAATATATAGTATATATTTTAAGACATAAATATAAATTATTTTCACTAAAATTAATTAAATAATCTTTATTTGTAACTACATTTCTATGCGCTTGAGCATCTCTTCAAATGGTTCCGTTATCAGCGCCAACAAGCTGTGTCCACAGCTTTCCTCATAGTGATGGCAATGACCATGCCAGCCATCCTGCTCCGCCTGATAGAACTGCAGCGGCAGCTGCTCCGGCTCCGAGGTGCTGGGACTGTAGATAGGTAAACCATGTAAAAGTTGCAGAGATCATAAGCTAACTCACCTGAAGAGCACATGCATTAGACTGCCCAGCACGCCATTCAGCTCGCCCAGCTCAGCAGCATTGGTCTCGCAGATCAAGCGCAGCAAACAGGACTCGCCAGAGAAGCCGCTTCTAAAAGCAAACATAATCATTATCATCATCATCATCATCATTATATATTGTATACAACTCGTATATACCTCTTAAATTTATCCATTAGTATATGATAAATATTGCTGCGTGTTAGCAGCGCGCGTCTCTCGCGCTTGGGCATTGAAGTAGCTTCTTCCTCCTCTGAACCGCTGCCCTCCGCATCAGACTGCTCTAGCATTGTTGCCTTGCGAGACAGCTCCAGTTCCTCAGACTCGATGGGACCATTTTGCTGAGCAAACAATAAACAAACAATTCGATATGAAAGTATTGTTGTTGCCCGTGACGGTGCTAATAGACCTTTTACACTCGTGCTAACTGACTTCGTGCAGCGCTAGACTTACAAATAACGTTGGCAGACTCCAGTTGTAGGGCGAGTTATAGTTAGCCTCAAAGTTATACGAAACAAACACGTTGCGATGCGGCAGCTCCAGCGGCACGGCCAATGCGGCGAAGACCTGTCGAAGAAGCACAGTCTTAGCCGCTAAATTAGAGCCCAATTTATATCCAACCTACGCCATGCGTGCTGGAGGGCGTAAAAGCCAAGTAGCCACTGCAAGATTCTGCATAGAATACCACACACAGGGCCAAAAGCCAGCAATGATTACGAACTAAACCCATTTCAATTGCTCAGTCTGAGCTTCAGCTAAGAACTAAATTCTGCTCTGCTGACAGCAGCAGAAAATGCGTTTGCTCCAGAGAAAGATCTCGTTAACTCGCTGGGCAAACAGTGAGTGCGAGAAGCCAGTGAATGAGTGTGAACGAGATGCAATGATGTTTAATTTAGCATATGTACTCCATTTTATTTTCTTCTTCTTCTTCTATGTACATGATCTTGTATTAGTCGCTCCACGGGCACCGAGATCAAATCCAATACATTGTGTGGACAATCGCCATCGTAGTGCGCACATTGCTGCTGCACTCCATCAGACTCGGCTTGATAGTAGGCATTGGGTAGATGCTCATCCCTAGAGCTGCTGGGGCTGCAAGCAAAAGAAGGAAACTTTACCTAAGCCTTATGAAACCCGATTATCACCATACCTAAATATGACATGCACAATGTTGCCCAGAAGTCCATTAATCTCGCCCAGCGTTGAGGCATTCGTCTCGCATATCAAACGCAGCAAACAGGCCTCTGCGGGATAACCAGATCTGCGGTGATTAGATGATTATTATATATAAATAGAGTATATATGAATGGGGACTCTCACCTATCTAGTTTATCCCTGATCATGGCATAGAAGGTTTTACGCGATATTATCGGCAAATTGCGTCTCTCTCGATGCTTTGCTGGTGTCTCTGATAATTTCTGCTGCCCCGCAGGTATTTTCATGCTCTCCTTTTGCGTATTATTGGCACTCCCAGTGCAATTCACACACGATTTACCTTCCCGAGCATATAGTGTGGGATATGTCAAATAATCATCCTCAAAATCTTGTCCCATCTGTAGAAAGACAATTTACATATAAAAAAGACTTAGGAAACAAACTTATCTAAGTACATTGCATGAATGCAGATATCGAAACGACTTAGAAAACAAACTTGCTTAATCTTACCAAAATTGAAGGAAACTTATAAACATGCTCAGGCTTATAGTAATTAAACTCGTAATTGTAGGATAGAAAAATATTGCGATGCGGCAAACTAACTGGCACAGATATAGCCATAAAGACCTGCAAATTAGAAGGACGTTAGCCACAAAATGCGCAAGTCTCTAACAACAGTTAGCAAGTTACACCATAATACGAATTTGTGGGATAGAGCAGCGCCGCGTGATTGAAGTTTATGCAACAGTTGCACAAGAGGCACAGTGCAAGAAACGAGCTGAACAAGCTCTGCATCTTAATGTAATACTAAACTGAAATTCTTAAACATTCGGCGGTTTAAACTGGATTGTTCTTGAAGGCACGACTCGCGCTGAACTGACGTTCATTGTATCCACCGTCAAGCAAGAAACTTACCTATTCTATTCAAAAGTTGTTAATTAGAATAAAAGTTTAGGTTTTTTTAGAGTGATGCGTAACATTGGAAGTGGGTCAGGGGGAAGTTGGTTAAATAAAGTAAAGTTAAACAATAGTTGAATTCACAATCGGATGTATAGGTTTGAGATCCCCGGATCATGGACAGTTTACAAGTAGTGTTTATATACAAATTAATATTAGCAAACGTAATGCGTGTAAATATGGATATATGTATTTGAATGCGCTGCGCGCACGCATTTTATTTTCTTCTTCTTCTATGTACAAGATCTTGTATTAGTCGCTCCATGGGCACCGAGATCAAATCCAATACATTGTGTGGACAATCGCCATCGTAGTGCGCACATTGCTGCTGCACTCCATCAGACTCGGCTTGATAGTAGGCATTGGGTAGATGCTCATCCCTAGAGCTGCTGGGGCTGCAAGCAAAAGAAGGAAACTTTACCTAAGCCTTATGAAACTTTCTTGCCACCTTACCTAAATATAACATGCACAATGTTGCCCAGCAGTCCATTAATCTCGCCCAGCGTTGAGGCATTCGTCTCGCATATTAAACGTAGCAAACAGGCCTCTGCGGGATAACCAGATCTGCAGTGGATTACAGATGATTATTACAGAGACTATTTACGAATGGGGACTCTCACCTGTCTAATTTATCACTGATCATGGCATAGAAGGTTTTACGCGATATCATCGGCAAATTGCGTCTTTCTCGATGTTTTGCCAAAGTCTCAGATGATTTCTTCTGCTCCGATGCAGTTCCTATGCTCTCCGTCTCCGTACTATTAGCACTCACTGTGCAATTCGCACACGATCGACCTTCCCGGGCATTATTTGTGGGATACGTCAGATAACCATCCGCAAAATCTTGGCCCATCTATAGAGGCACATTTCACATTTTAAAATATGTATATTAAAGG
Source organism: Drosophila navojoa (assembly GCF_001654015.2). The sequence goes on along the minus strand of NW_022045876.1, from coordinate 1,230,906 downwards.
ACTTAGGAAACAAACTCAACACAATAGTCCTGTGGACCCTCGGTTAACGAACGCTTTGGATACCGAATACATTTTTTTGAGCAAATAAGTTTCGGCTAAAGGTTAATGTTTCATATAATGACCAACAAAAATATTGAAAGCATTCGAAAATCCTGAATACATATTATAGTGCTGTCCTTTGATGGTTTAAGCAGTTTCTTTCGCTATTTCGCATGCAATTTACGCGCTTAGCGAAACGCTGGAAAGAATTTTGTTTGTTAACCGAGGGTCCACTGTATATAAATATCAAAAACTTACCAAAATTGGTGGAAATTTATAAACATGCTCAGGTTGGTAATAATTAAACTCGTAATTGTAGGATAAAAAAACATTCCGATGCGGCAAACTAACTGGCACAGATATAGCCATAAAGATCTGCAAATGAGGACATTAGTCACAAAATGAGAAAGGCTTTAACATTTAGCTTATTACACCATATTCCGAATTTGTGGGATAAAGCAGCGCCGCATGATTAGAGTTTATGCAACAGCTGCACAAGAGGCACAGTCCAAGGACTGACCTGAACAAGCTTTGCATATTAACTAAAGTTGTACAACACTCGGAGGTTTGTAATCGGATTGTTCTTGGCGGCACGACTCACATTGAACTGATGTCCATTGTATCCATCGTCAAGCAAGAAGCTTACCGTTGAGATCTTCTACAGTTGTTAATTAGAATAAAACTTAGGTTGCTTGACAGCGCTGGATCAGGTTGAAGCTGGTTAAATGCAGCTAAAACTGTGCACGTTAATTGAAGAGAGGCGTGCCTGAGATATATCTAACATAACAAATCTCATAACCAAATATATCCAGTTAAACAACTGTTGAATTGACAGTCTGATGTATAATTTATAAGCACCACATAATGGACACGTTACAGTGGTTATATGACTTAATCAATATATTTATACGTAACTCATATATGTATATATGTATGTATGTATTTGAATGCGACGCGGGCTCTAAACGAATGCCCCTAATATGTAATGCTTTGCTATTGTTGATTCTCATATGACTGGCTGCTTCTGCTGCTGCTGCTGTAGCTGGTGCTGCATATGTTATCTGTTATTACGCAGCTTGCGCTCCTTCCATGTTGCATACTTGGAGTTGGCAGTGCGCAGCAGCAGGTTCATGTGTTGTGTGAGTGATGAACGCAGAGGCGAGACCTCGTGCATGGCACGATTCTAAAAGAAACCAAAAATTTTTATACATATATATAAATTGGGATTGCGTCGAATATTCACTTACCTCGAAAGGCACTAGTTTGGCCATTTTAAAACGTTGTAGAGTATCATGCATGCGCTGCAGTTTAGCTTCCAATTCTTCAGTTGTGGGCGGAAAGCAATTCCAAAAGTGTTTTAAAAGCTCCAAGAGCGACAAATACAAATGCCGCAAGTCACGTTGAAAGTCGCGTGGCACCAGCTCTAATGGATTGGAAACATGATTTTAATACCAATTAAGAATTGCGATAAGAGTCCTCAACTTACGTCCAGCTGACTGCTCTTGAAAGCCACGCATAAGCTGGCCACCGGGACTAAGTTCACCTAAAGCATTGACCGCCGCCTTTGGGCAAATAACATGGCGCTGTGCACTGCGATTTAGCCAGGATTCCGAATCGCGCACCAGCTTATACTGCACTTCGTCCAGACTGAGTGCATCCTGTTGGTTCTCGTATATATTATGCTGCAGCGGACCATTGAGGTAGCGTTCCACTTTGGACAGTTCGACTTGTTTGCTTTTATTGGTCGATTGGAGCGGATCTTCGGCTTCGATTACTGGATCGCCCAAATCTTCGTAGTGTATCTTTTCAATGAGTCGTTGCTTTTTGGATGGCGCTGCTTCATTACTACTCGTACTGGTCGCATTCTCAGTGACCGCATGCTTAGCTGCCTTGCCATTGAGGCCATTAGTGTAGGCAGATTGTCCTAGCGGGCCATTGGCCGCGTTTGTACCGTTGGTGGCCGGGGCTGGAGCGCCATTAACATTTGCGCACGTTTTCAATACCATTATGGAATGCTGATTGAAACGCTTGATCATGTTTTGGTGGACAATGTTGCCACTGTTGACCACATTGCGATCTCCAGCCACACTTCCGAACCCTTCCTCCAGCGGCACATCCTCGAACTTTTTCAAATCTAACAGCGGATCACCTGCGCCCTGCTGCACGGCTGCCTTTAGCGCTTGATCATCAATTTTACCGCACTCCGTAAATATGTCTTTGGTCCCAGCAGTCAGACGATCCCGGTGAAAGTAGTGCGATTGAAAGAATTTCGTCCAGAATTCCGATTCGGGCATTTTGGAAGGAACGTTCTCCATGTGCTTGCGTTTCACGGCGGGATATGTTTTAAAAATGCAGTGTATGACATCAGAGGTAAGATTGTATTTAAGGCCATTGCAACCGTCCGTCTGTGGCTTGATGTCCGCCAAAAAAGCGCCTGACACACCTTTAAAAAAAAGCAGACGCATATTAATATATATAAGCATACAAAACAAATGTACTTACCGATTTCCTGGCTCTTGCCCATTTTTTTAAGAGCATGGTCTTTGGCGTGCGTTGCCCAGAACTCATCGCTGGTAATTACTTTGGTAATGACCAAATCCTTGTAAAGCTGCAGCAAATTTGGATTCTCCACCAGGATGCGATTCTTGTCCTCTAGATCTTTGTCAACCTTACGTTTGAAATTTGGCAACAGCGACTGCAGAAGCTCTTTAACTTTGTCACGATCGGCCAGCATGGCAGCCTGCCCCAGACGGTTAACAAAATGGAACGTCGACGTGTTACCATCGTGCAGCACCACCTGTAGCTGCACCTTCGGCTTGCCTTCGGGCGAGATCTTCTGTGCTGTATTGAATAAAAAGCAATTAAAGTCAATTTCGTTCGAAGTAAACGACGTTAACGCGCACTTACTTTTGATATCCGCAAAGCGATGGGAAACGGTAACGGTGTCCCGGTGTTCGGCCATCCATGCCAAGCGCTCGTTCATAACATAGAGTGTGCCGTCTCCCTTCTTGTAACGCACCTCGCCCATCTGTAGCAGCACATCTTCGCTGCTAGTGGTCATTGTTGTCGTCTCGTCTGTCTACGTCTGCAGCCGGCGGCAACGCTTCAACAATATTCCCTATAACAGCTCACATCAATTTCACAAATGCCAGCCCACACGCCTGCAATATGCAGAAAATGAATAAAAATCACGCATTTTCATCGTATCGCATCACAAATTTCATTTGCACAGATCCCAGTGTCTGTCAGACACACGCGGAACCATGGTGCGCAACGTGGAATAGCCAAATAGCACAATACTTCGCTATTTTCACGAGATTACTAAAAAACGCACCTCGCAGCAAAATGCAATTGCCCAACAGCGTTCGTGGTTCGTGATTGAGCGAAAAATACAAAGTTCACTGAACTAGTTCTTTTAATCAGAAAATGTAAGACGATGGCAACACTTATTTGCAGTTACTTTATGTGCCGGCGCCAAAAATGCTTCTCAAAATAAAACAAAATCAATGTTATAACAAAAACATATAATTTTTCAACTGTCAACTTAATTACGATTTAACAAAATTGTGAATGTGTAACTATGATTTCACTTCAAATAGATATGGTATGTACATAAATAAACTCTTTTATATTCGTTCATACATACTTATGTATGTATGTATGGCTTTATACGTATGTCTAACTGTAAATGAACGTATATATATTTGCATATATGTATGTGCATGTACACTTGCACATTTACCGGTGTCCCGTATCAACAATCGTCGTCTGTTAGATCAATTTTTACGAGATGTTCTCTCTTCGTTGTAGAGTCTCTTTTAGAAGTTTTTGTACCTTTTTTCTCGTCAATTTCCGATTGCCAAGTGAGACGCTCCTCGTAAAACTTAATAACCACTTGCGGACATTTTATGTTGGCCAACTTAGCAGGCACCAGATCAATGTAATTTGAATTTTTCCAAGACATCAAAAACATTAGCTTTCCAGAAGTATCCGTAGCTCCCAATATTTTCGAAGCAATCAATCCACGTTGAAAACCAAAACTGCCATCTACTTGTTCCTGCGCCATAGTAATTCCGGCGCTTTCTTCAGAACTTTGGGTCGATAGCTTTCTCTTCCTATTCTGGGTCTTCTTTTTTTCCGATTCTTCGAATTCAGCTATAAAATCGGGACATGAGAGATTTTCAAGCGGCTCCCAAGTATTTTCACTCCGCGGATATCCCAGCCATTTTAGATAGTATTGAGTTTTTCCATTTACAATGCGTTTGCCTTCGATGCGTTCAACAACGTAATCGGACATGATTGATTTTTTTTTTTTTAAATTATATATACATTCATATATATATAAATTTTGAATATATATTTCACTATGATCTGTGTCTTTCCGGTAAATTCTGCTTGAAAACTTGATGCACGAGCTGGTTCAGAACGCCAATAAAGCTTTTGAGCAGGTGTGGCAATACTGCTTCTTCAACGCAACAAAGTCGCAGCACTTTTGAATTCTAAGAAATAGACTTAAGCTAAAATATAATTTTTAATCGAATTTTTGTATTATATTGTATTGTATAAGATATATTTTTATATTGCGCTTACCCTCTTCAATGCTGGGCTTGTATGTACATATGTATATGAGTTAAACTGCGTTGGATTTCATGAAATAAACAACCTATATTTTGCTGTTGAAGCGTTTTTTTGGTCTCTTTCTGTGCATATGTGTGCTCACTAACTTTGCATGTCATGTGTTCATTGAAGAGCGCGTCTTTAGAACAATACATGTATACATGTGAACATACAAACATAAATGTCTCAAGCCAAGTAGCTTCCACTCCATGATCGTAAGAGAGCGTAAGCATGCATGAGTAATTAAGAGTCAAAAATGCTTACGTTCTTATTGTTTAATATTTAATCTATATTTATATATAAGTAATTAAAAAATTGTTTTGTCTGAAATTTTGTGTTCCTGCTGAAACTTTAAATATTTGTTGTATCTAATATTTATTTATTTTTCTAGATTACGAGTTAAGTACATATAGCTTGCCAATATTTAAATCAAGCGCAAATATAAATCGTTCATGGTAAATGTCGATTTTAATATACATACCATATTCGTGTATAGATGTGCTATCGATAAACTGTCCAACTGTCTACAAAACAGTTACTCATTTGACACTGTTAGGTATTACTTTTTGAAACATGTAAATCTGATCGAAATTCCAACTCGTGAAATGTTTCACTTACGAAAGTAAACTGAACAATTACCATAGTAAAGTTGTGACAGTTTAATTTTTTTATTGGAATACAGCTGTGCAAGTATGAAGCAATGTTTCAATTTTTAAACAAATAGCTAACAGACCGCTATTAACTGTTCAGTATTGAATTGCAACCGTTCGAGCAAAATTTTGTTGCTGCCAACTGTTAGTTAGCAGACAGACAAGAAGGAGAGCGTAACGTAGAAACAAACAAATATATTATTAAATGCAATAAATAACTAGCAAGCAACGTATAAATATAAAAAAAAAGCTGTCAAGGTACGCAATATTGTGCAGTGTAGACGTGGCAATTATAAATATGTATAAACAAAATCCGAAACGAATTAACTAAATTAGCAAATAAAATATTAGTGTGAAATTTGCTAGTCAATCTAAGGCGTAACACATCGTTAAAGAAAATGTGTTACTACATTTTGAAATGCCAATTTCTGCCGTAGTGAAAAATTCAATTTGTATTGTGCGATGATTCATAGTTAAATGAAAAAAGTTATACAAAAAGAAATGGAAAGGTGGCAGTGACGCGGCTGCTCATCAACCACCTCTTTACCTTTACCTTTACCCTATTACCTCGGAGCCCCCGTTACCCAACACTCAATAATAAGTAGTCGAAAACAAGCTCAAAAAAAAGAAAAATAAAATTACTGCAATCATTTATTGTACAATATGTATTTGTACATTAATAATGCACGTCAATGTGCGTGTAGGACAATGTGTTAGTGTCATTCGTTTAGTTTAACAAACAACAAAAGAAAGCGATTATTGCAACCGTGCTAAGCACATTTATGTGTGTAAATATATAAATACATATATACGCATTTTACAAAGAGATACATGTCATCATGCTCTATGTAGCAAGTGGCAATACTTATCTCATATTATCTTCTGTTTTCCATTTGAGATAAGTGCAAATAAATGAGTTTACTTTCTAAAAGTTGTACGACAAATGTCTAAGTAAATATATACATATGTATACAAATACAAAACACACAAACGCACATATGGTGCTTCTTATTCTTATGGTTTTTTCTTCTAACTATAACCGCCCACAAACACGCTTCGCCCAGCATGATAACGCTCTCTGTGATTATGTTTGTGTGTGAAATTTGCAGGCGTTACACTCTACGCATGGACTTTGTTGCGTGTGAACGCGACCCAATAAGATAATTTCCAATTAGAATCGTTTCATGTATCTTAAGCAATTGTGATGCCCCGCATAAAATCAAATTCACTTTTATGATTTTTGTATGGTCTCAAATTGTTTTTGCTGTAAATAAGGTACAGATATAAACAAATATAAATTAAATAAATAAAATATTTATACAATAATGGAAAATATTTATTTTTGCAATATACTTTACAATTTTGAAAGAAAAAAAAAATAAATAAATTAAATTAAAAACACAAAACACAATTAGAGCTCACATTTGCTAGTATTTAATTTAGATTTAAATATTTATACTTAAAGAAATCCCACAACTTATTCAATGACAAATACATAATACCCATTGAATTAAAGTAATCAGAAGTCGAGGGCGGTTGTCACTGCTGTGTTTTTGTACGCAGCCGGTTTGCTATCTCCGATTTATTTAATTTTTTTTTTTTTTTCGTGAATATCACACGTTTCGGCTTTGCTTGAGGTGCCAGCAAACGGATGAGTCCATGTTTGTTCTCTAATGTGCGAATGTTTCTTTGTGATTTGCCTTACCATTGCAGTGATTCACCCGCTCTTGGCCATTTAACAAGTTGAATTGTGATCAGAGGGATAGCTTACGAAAATGGATATTACGGTGCACGATAATGGCTACCAGAACAGCACCTATTGCCAGGCGAGTAATCGCACCACACTCTTCATCAGCGCCTACAATGGTATACCGGAGACTTTGATATTGAATACGATCTTCTGGGTACTGCTCATTCTGCTGTTTACGATGCTGCGACATCAGGCGAGCGACTATCGTTTGGCTCTGGTCAATTCCAATGGGACTAAGAAACGTTGGACGGAAATATTTTATTCTCGAGCCGCCAGTGTTGTGGAACCACAGCCGAGCACGTCAAATCCCTCAAATCCCTCGAATTCAATGCCTCGGCCAAGCACAATGTCACAGCAGAGCGACTCGACACCTCTATCGCCCATCCAAACCGAGCCGGGTCTCTTCAATTGGATTCGGGTGACCTTGAAGCTGCGCAAGGAAACAATTTTGCTACACTCTGGTCCAGATGCCGTTCATTATTTGTCCTTCCAGCAGCATATGATGGCTGTCATGGCGGTGGTCACCGTCATTTCGCTAGCTATCATCTTGCCAATCAACTTTCTGAATGGGCGCGACGAGCTGTACGATGTGAATGCCTTTGGACGCACCACAATGGCCAACCTGCAGCCGGAGTCACCCTGGCTGTGGGTACACACCATCATAACCATTCTGTATATACCGCTGGTGGTGCTCATCATGCGGCGCTCGTCGGGTCGCAATGCCTTTAAGAAGGCTGCCACGCGCACCATTATGATATCCAATATATCACACAGGTTGAACGAGCTGCTATTTCCATTTAAATACATATATATATATTTAATATATTATCTTTGCTTCTAGTGATCGGAACAAGACCGTCATACGCAACTATATGCAGGAGCTGTTTCCGGATGTCACCATCGAGAGCGTCAGCATTGCGTACAACATTTCACGGCTCTTCGTGCGCAATGCCGAGTTTGAGAGAGCGCACGAAGCGCGGGTCTACTGTGAACATCATCGGGACCGGGACACGCTGATGGCCAAGCCGGAGATGTGCTCGTGCAAGAAGGAGAATGCCTACGAGTATTATCAACGCGAGGAGCGTAAGCTCTCTGGCGATGTGGCACGATTGCGTGCCTCAACTCTGAATGAGCCCTTGGATATTGCCTTCTTGACCGTGTCCACGGTGCAGGAGGCACAGAATATTGTAAATCATTTCACGCCTGGCACATATAGGCAATGGCACATCGTGTTCGCACCGTCGCCGGATGATATCTTCTGGGAGAACCTGAATGTCAACAAGAGCCATTGGTATTTGAAATTTGTGTGCGTGAACGTTGTGCTCTTCATAGTCCTGTTCTTCCTGACGACACCGGCCATGGTGGTCAATTTGCTGAATAGTCGTCCTTGGGTGTTGGATACGGAGAGCAAAATCTCGCCACTTGTCTCCGAGTTCTTGCCCACTTTGATGCTGTGGACGCTGTCAGCACTGATGCCAGTGATAGTCTCTATATCAGATAAATGGATGGGCCATTACACGCGATCCAAACAGAACTACTCGATAATGTGCAAATGCTTTGGCTATCTGCTGCTAATGATTCTCATCCTGCCCTCATTGGGTTTGACGTCGGCGCAAGCACTTCTGGAATGGGGCCTGACGAACGACACGGGGCGTTGGCAATGCATCTTCTTGCCAGATCGTGGCTCCTTCTATGTCAACTATATTATAACTGCTGCCTTTATTGGTACATCGTTGGAGCTGTTGCGGTTCCCGGAGCTTATTGTCTATATTTGGGCGTTATTGAAGGCCACTTCGAAGGCGGAGACGCCCTATATACGTAAATCCATATTGATTGAGTTCCCGTTCGGCACGCACTACGCCTGGACCACACTCGTTTTCACCATATCGATAGTGTACAGCGTGTTTTGCCCATTGATCATGCCATTCGCCATGATCTATATATGTCTCAAGCATATGGTGGATCGCTATAATCTGTACTTTGCCTATGGACCATCCAATATGATATCACGGAAGGGAGGCAAAATTCATTCCACAGCGGTGACCATGACCAAGTTTTCGGTACTCATATTGGTACTGGTTATGGCCATGATATGCTATTTCCGTGGCAATGGCAGCATGGCTAGATTCCTGATACTGATCATAACGCTGGCTATAACCGTAACACTGTTTATCTTCATGTCGCCGATCAAACGTTGTGCGGCCACGCGACGTCCAAGTATTGTGGAAATCGCCGGCCCCGCACCCGCCTACATACCGGATGTGCTCCGAGCTACAACGACACAGACCAGCGGCAGGCCGTCGGTAGTCGGTTTTCCAGGATATGGTTCGGACAATGTATCTGAAAACGATAGCTCCCAGTATAGTGTCAATAGCGTGGAGGCGTAAGCGAAGCTAGCTGAAAAGAGACTCGCTCGAAAAGTAATTAAAATGTTGACATATTTTTGTATAAGGATTTTATAAGCCGTTGATAACTTTTTCAGAAATTTATATGGACTTTGCTTGCAAAAATCGATAATGATCATAAAATGTGATAGAAATTAGCCTCGTGATTTGCGTCTGAGTTCGGTTGCGAAACGCGTTTTCAAAACTCGTGCCCGCTGAGCCCCCTTCTATTCAAATTATTATTTTTTATTTTATTTTTTTGTACATAAGCATATACCTATAACTAATATACATATATATTCTAATTTACCCTTTTATGATTATTAGTATTCTTAAATTTTAAATTGTAAATATTGCGTCATTTTGATCAAAAAGTATACTAAATGTCCCCTCTATTTGTCAGTACTTTAGCGATATTGCAATAAAAGACCACAAAACAGTGCATTATATTTATATATACACACATACATTTATATACGACTAATTTTATGAACAGGAGATGGAAGGATTTAGTTCGTTATAGACAGATCCAAAATTAAATGTATTTTAGTTTATTATTTATTTAAGTCTTCGATTTAATTATATACCGCAATTTGTAACTTTTGTTGTTATTCCAAGGAGAATTATTATCATTAGTAATAATTATTAAAATATATATATAGTAATATACCAATAAAATATTTTCGTTTTTATCAGCTTTTCGTTTAATCTTTAAATCAATTACAAGTGTCTAAAAAAAGTATTAACTAGATAAGATATGCATTTGTGTGCCCATGACTGCTTCATGAATTGCTTTGCGAATGTTTGATATAAAGTTTTGATAATTTTTTGCATATTTTATTGTTAGCCATGAGGCGCGAAAAATCTGAACCGAGGTGTATATGAAATAATATTCATAATAAACTCAGTTGATAAAACGTCAAATTATCTTCTCTATATATCCGGGGTAAAAAAGTGGGTCATGGGATTTTGTTATAATGATTCTTGTCAAGGGTGTATTATTCCATTTCAATGTCAAGTATTATTGTATTTGAATCCCTGATTTGTGTTCAAAGATTCGGTATATTCGAATTGCAAAAGCATTAAGTAGATGCATGTATGACGTCATCAATTGTTGCCCACATCGAAAGCACGCCGTAGAAACTTCTAGGTGAACACCTGCCGAAACTTCTAGTTGCCTGGCAGCTGCGCCCACTCTCGACCAATGGAAACTTAAAAAAGCAGCAATAAAAACTCCATTAAATATATATATATATGTATACAAGTATTTTTTTTGTTTATTTATCGAAAAAATCATAAATAAAAACGATCTAGTTTATGCGCATCTGTTTTACATGCAGATGCAGAATTACGTGTACAATTTTTCATTATTTATTTAAGTATTCTATTAATATTAGCCTGCAAATGTTTCTTCTATTTTTATGCGAAGGGAAATTACTCTCAGCATCGAAACTAATCAAATTTCTGAAATCCAACAGAGATATACAATTTTTGTTCCTTTCTCTTAGCAAAAATTACACATTTTGAATTTTATGTTCTTTTTCTCATAAATTGATGTAAAAAGATGTTCTTGACGATATCTTGATATATGCATATATATGTATATATTTATATATCTCTTTCTCGGTGAGGAGAGCCAAATGTTTTCCGTTAGCTTTCGTAAATAAAACTCCTAATTTATTAGATGATACGGTATTAACTTACAAGGGGAAACGATTTGCAGCAACTACACTAGCCACCACAAACGAAACTATCGTGTGGACTCAGCGTGTGTGAACAGCTAAGAACTACTATAGGTAATTGATATTTGCTCCAGATGCTCGCTGCACGCAGATACCAAATGAAATTTTTCGCCAATCTCGTATTCGAAACAAAACCAAAATAGAGAGAAAACCTACTATCTTTCTGTGTGTGTATATGTGTGCATGTGTATGTCTGTTTGTGTTTGCTGTGTTAGTTGGCCAAAAATAAAAGTGATCCTTCGCACATTTATGCCACGTAATTATATTGATTTTGATTATCCTTATCCCGCTCCATATAATCACGATCGATCAGTGACTCAATGCGCTTTTTCAGATCAGCAGGCTAGGGAGATAAGAAGCAAAAACAAATATAAAAGCAATTCAATCAGCTTAATTGGTACTCTACGCACCTTAACGGGAAAGGTTAGCTGGTTGAACAACTCGGTGATGAGCAAATTGTGACTCAGTGTCTTACGCATTTTCATAATGCGCACAATAGCCGCATCGATCTGATACTGGCGATCCTGGAAAACGCGCTCCTCCGTCGCCTTTTGCTCCTCGTTCTGCAAACAGTTTAGTTTTTACATATTGCTAGATTAACTTCTATTCTTATAACAATCTATTGCTTACCGTTTCCTTCATTTGAATTTGATTAATCTTGATACGGAACAATTTGTTAACGAACTCATTATTAAAATCAAATTGATCTCGATCCTCAATGTCGCGGCCTTTCGGCGTTTTGGTAATGACACGTGCACGTCCACATGCCAGCGACTGCAGTGTGCGCCGCAGTTCACCATCCTCAATGTTGGTGGCAGCCAAGATCTCCTCGTAGCTGAGCGTAGGCTTGTCGTTAAACAGCAGCAGAACCAACGCTTGAAACAGCGACACCATCAGCTCCTTCGGACCCTGTATGTTGCAATACAAATATAATATATTAATATAAAATATACAAGTTAATGTTGCCCTAAAATGTTGGCAAACTAAATGTTTCAGCTACCGCATCGAATTGTGCCCGCAATACGCAATTTCCCAGAGTAGGCTGCCATTGAAGTTTTCGCCCGCTGTGTTTCTCCAGATAGAACTTGTTGAATATCTGCTGGGGATTGATAAACTGTGGGGGCATTGTGACCTCAGTGGGCGCATATGTTGGCCAATAGCCCATGGTTAGGATGCTGACAGTCAAGTCTAGATTGGTTACATCGCGATCATTGCTAAGCGTATGACCGCGAAAAGCCAGATTCACATCACGACTTAATTCCATATCCTTGAACATGCCCTCCAGCTTCGATGTAAAGCCGCCGCCGCATTCCTGTTTCAATTTCGACAACATACTCTTCTCGGAATCAACCGAGGCTGATTTGCCCACCAGCAAGCGTTTGGCCAAATCCTGCAAAGATCAAATATTAATTTCTTTACGTATTAATTATATTTATAGTATATTTAACCTTTTTGTAGAATGCTTCAAAGACGTCCTTGCCATGTATAAAACGAAACAGGACCATTATCTTGTCCAAGGTCTTTTCCAGCTCCTCGTCGGTGGTGCCCTTGTTGCCAGAGCGCAATTTCATATCCACATATTTAGCTAAAAATATTTATATATGAGCATAAGCATATTACGACATTCGTTGTCAATTTATATATATATAACAACATTGACAAAGAAAACATACCAATAAGCTCAGCGGGCTTGTTGGCGCGCTGATTGATGAAGAATTCGAAGGCCTCTCGCAACGAATTTGTGAATTTCTCATTATGCTCAAAGCAAGTGCGCACAATAACATCCATTTTATCCTTGAAGTCCAACAGATCTTGCACCATACTCTTATCCTTCTCGGGGTCAATGACAATAGTGCGTCCTTTTTTCTACAATATATAAAAGAGTTTGATGTGTAAATGATTTGCGAATTGCATGCAGTTAGTTGGCTATACCTTGATGTAGCCATTAAAATTGCCGCATAGCTCGGAAGTGCCGTTTTTGACGCGACTAAGCAGTCCATACAAAAGGGTTAGATCGTTCAGTCTGTTGTCCTCTAGCAGGGAGTCAAGGCCCTTTTGCAGAATGGTTGTTAAGTGTTCGGCAAGCAGTTCCTTTTCCACATTATATATTAAAGGATGTCTGGAAGAGCATTCAATGAAATAAGTTGATAAATAAGTATATATATTATATATTAGCATACTTTGTGCTGGAGTCCAAGTAGTGCAACAGACGCTCATTCTCCTCGGCCAGTCGTTTGCTCACATGCTGTAAGTACTCGGGCACCTCCAATTCCTGCATCTTTCGTTGACTCTCAGCCTTGTACAGTTGATTGGTCGCATCCAGGAACTTTTCCTCAAACGCACTGCTATATATCTGCAGATCGCACAGCATACGTACTAAACTCTTGAGCAATCCACGATCGACTGTTGATCCCTGTCGTTCCTTTTCAATCAGCGCTAGTAAACCATCAACGGTGCGTTTCTGCACAACGCTATTCTGGGCAAAGTGTATGCGAAAGAGGTCCAGCCCCATGTCCCAAATAGAGTGTATGGACGAATTTTGCAGCACATAGGTCCGATCCATATATAGAAATATGCTGCGTATCATGATCATTTGCTGACAAAAAGATAGCCACCAATTGTTGATCTTTTCCAGCAAAACCTAAAAAGCATTTAAGTGCAATATAATTGATGATTTGCCAGCTGTTCGCTTCACTTACCAGCTTGTCCATACTTCCGCCAGTTAGCTCTTTAAGTTTAATATTTCTTTTGACGTGCTGCTCGGTTAATTCCATCAGTTTTATATATAGCTGTGCATCCATTTTATGGCTGCACATATTTACAACGGCCTGGTAGAGCTCCTCCAGTGAATATTTGATGGGCTTTGATAATTGAATAGCGATAACGGCCTCCTCAAGTTTCACATAAGTGTCCTCTGAATAGTTATCGGGCAGTGTGGGTTTAGCTATAAGGAGTATATGTAAATGGTATGTGAATCGTTATCGTTTATCACTCATCCTTATCGGGACTTAATAAATGCTTAATGCTTACCCTTAAAGTTCTTAATAACTATCTTTTTGACATCACCCGGCTTGGTGTTGTGTATGGCGCCCATCCGATTAAGCAGATTTGAGGTAGTTGATGCCGAACGCATATCGCTGCCATGATGCGAGCCCAGTTTCGAAAAATTCGGCAACCGTTCGCCGTTTGTGGACGCTGCTGAATTCATATTTTGGGCAGCGAAGGCGCTCCGGCCAAGGTTGCTCGCAGTCGTTGCGTTGCTGCTGCCGTTGTCCCCCTTCTTCAGGCAGGAGGCAATATTCTCGGTGTCGTGCAGTTCAGTCGTATCCATGAGCTTGTATTTCTTTGCTGCACTCATTGCTTGGAATGAGTGTGCTGTGCCCAATGCGCTGGAGCTGGATTTGCTCACGGCGCTGGCTTTGGCGATGACGAATGCAGATGGCTACTGCTAACCAGACAATCGCTTGCTCTGAACACTGTCTCCCTAAAGATTACACTGCTCCGAAATTTATTAGTTTTTGGTGATAATCAAACGGGAAAAAAAATTGCACTCGTATTGGCATAAATTTACCCCGTGCTAGTGCTAAACAAATCCGACGATATCGATAGAAAATGCCTTTCGCTAGTTTTGCACACTTCTCAGTGTCGCCATCGGCAATAAACGAATAGCTTTGGTAAAAGGCACTTTCTTTATTGAATTCCAAGTGGCTTGTTGTGACCGGGCACTAAAATTGCAACGGGCAATGATAATGATTACTATTTACGCGTTAATTCTTTATTTGCACTGAACAGCTCAATTTATGCATTGGAGATTAGTGACAGAAATCGATAATATATCTACTTGCCGCCACAAGTCTAATCCGCACACGGCAATTACAGCAATATCGATACCTATCCGATAGAATAAAATATGTGCGAACGTATGACAGCACGACCATGCGTGACCTGTATGATGAGTTAGCTAGTTCACTCATACCCGTTTACCCGGTCATCATTTACCGTTTCATTCAAACATAGATTTTGTTTTTGGTAAAAACACAACCTTATATGTATGTATATATGTAATAAGCGTTGAGTTTTTCTTTTATTTGTCTTAAATATAATATCAAATATGTTTTATAAAGTAATATTAAGGTTTTGCTAAAATAAATACTGAAACGTGTATACAAAATGTAAAGGGTGGCGTGTACATTAAACAATAATTGTATCTACAGTTTACATATACATAATGATGATGTGTGTGGTATACAACAAAGTCAAACAAGTCCAGAACTCTTTGTTTCTCCTTCCTTCCTTCCTGCTCCCTTTCTTCGACAGCTCGCTTTGGAATTAGATATATATTTATATATGTGTGCTTAATTGGTAACAACTTCTAGGTACAGAGGGTTGAAATGTTGACTTATCGTTTTTAGAACTTTATGTATATCATAATTATTATTTTTAAATATGTTCTTAGCATTTGGGATTTAGTATTACGTTTGCAATTGAGTTAAGCTTTAATCTGAGTAAACCTTTCTTTTTTATTAACGTTGTTTTATAAACTTTCATTTAAATCCATCAACAGTATTACATAATTTGTGTCCGCGTTCTAAATAATTTGTAAAGCCAGACCAGGTCGGCTTTTTTATTGTTAGTACATATTTATATATATATATCTGTATATATGTATATGGCAGCGTATTGTTAAGCATATATCAATACCTATTTTCATCGATTTCGATATTCCATTTAAACACACAAATCTTGCATTAGTTTTTTTTACAGCATTGGGAGATAGACTTTTTGAGGAAAGCGTGATGTTTTTTGTTTTTTTTTTTTTTTTTTTTTTACAGCTTTGGGGAAAAGAATTTTTGAGGAAAGCGTGTTTTTTTTTTTTTTTTTTTTTTTTTTTTTTGGCTAGCAAGTAACTTAATTCAATATACCATAGGATAGGATGATAATGAGTAGGTTTAGCTAAAGATTATAGCCTATAACACATTTGCAGGACATATTCAGTTGTAAAAGCAATTCAAAGCTGCGCCTACTTATAGTATATACTTTAAAAAATGGTAGCAATATCGATTTAGATATACACAGTAAGTGTTTACATATAAATTTAGTATACTTTAAATAGGTTTTCTTTACAAATAATTTTAATAATAGAGAATTTTATAAATGATTTGGTTTGCGTTGATAGCACAACAAAATAAACCAAAATAATAATAATAAAAAAAATAATACATATAATTGTAGTTGTTTGCGATTAAAAAGTGTAATAAATAATATCTTCTTTCTTTTTTGTATAATACATGCACGCAACCATACAAATGCACACTCGCACATACACACACTCGCACACCTCGACAATCATACTCTCACACAGTTGTACAGACGCACAGGACAGTTGAGCTGCCCCTTTTAGTCGGGCAGCATATGTACAAAGCTAACGGGGAACATGCCGCGCCGTGCCGGATGCCCCTCTATGATGCCCTCCATCCAATTCTCGTCATCGGTGCGCTCATTGAGCACAATCAATATTTCACCTTCCTTAAACTCCAGCTCATCATCGTTGTCCGCAACACAATCGTAAAGGGCTCGACAGCGACGTTGGCCATTCTAAGGGACACAAAATGTGTATAACAATTATTTCAATAATATTTATAAATATATATAACAGCTTACATAATGCAATTTTGAAACGGAACCACTTGCATTCTTCAGTTGATTATCGGGCGAGCTGTTTAGCCTATCATTGTCGCTAGAAGAAATATTCGAGTCGGCGGAATGATCCAGGCCGCCGCCAGAGGAGTCCATATCCGTATGCCAGGACTCATAATCCGTAAAATTGGCTGATTGGTTGATGAGCTAAGCGGAACAAAAACTTGAATTAGTTAAATGTATATCAAATAAATAATGAAATACAATGTTTCAGTTAGTGCAACAAATATTATTAAAAACACAGAAGATAAACAGACAAAAGTTTTGGGTTTTTAGAGTTTGAGTTTGAGTTTAATTTCGATTTAGAGTTTGAGTCTTTTGAGTATGCGCGATTGGAGTTAGAAGAGCTCTAGAGAAAATGCACACGGCACATATTTAGTAAAAACAATCAAAATGATGTATATAGATATATATATATAATATAAACTATAGATATAAATAAACAAGGAACAGAACAACAACAAGAACGGCATAAATTTGTTTGATTTGAGTTGTTTTGAATTGATTGATTTGTCTCTGACATTTACCGTTTCCTCGCTGGAATGCTCTAATCTCAACAAGTTCTGTTGCTTGCGCTGAAATTTGTTGGAATTGCAGGAGATATACACATGGATACATTGATCATAAAAAAAAGAACTAAGCACGCGCGCGGGTCTTCCTTGTCTTCGAGAATGGAATGACAAGGATGCAAACAACTTACCTTCCGTGGCGGTGCGATTGGACCCTCATCCATGGAGCTAATGCTCTCATTCGATTGTCCATTTGGTATCTCACGTTCTGAAGCAGTTAAAAATAAAAAAACTATTATTCTATTTGTTTATAAATAAGAGATGGTAAGGTTTACCTGCTGGCGGACCGGGCGGTGGTATTTTGGGTCTCATCAGCGCCGATTTATCCACATGTTTGAGTGTGGGTAGCTCTCCAGTGGGCGGCAGCACGAGCTTAGCGCCCGCTAGATGAATATTTCGATTCAATGATTCTCCACTGGGCGAACGCTTATGGCCAAAGGTTGTCATGGGCATTAAGCTGCTGTTGCTGCCGTTGCCAGCACCTGCACCACCGCCACCACTTCCACTAACGCCGCCTGTTATCCTTGGTGAACTCTCCACGCTCCGCATGTGCGGCAGCGTGCCATACGCATCCATGGACTGATTCTTATGATTGATAGAGCGAATATCGTTGGCATCCATATTCTGTGAATGCCTGGGCGGATGTGGCAGTGTGCCATAGAATATACTGGCCGGAGTACCGGGCGGCGGTGCTGGCGCTGTGCGCTTCTTCAGTGAATTCATATTAGCTGTGGACGTAGATTTCCGGGCCCCTGTCACATGACCCAGCTCGCTCTGCATGTTCAAGCTGTTCCGAGTGCCACGCATATTCTGGCTGCACGCCGAGCTGGGACTGGAGCCACCGCCGTTGCCGCTGTTGCTATTGTTATTGCTGCTGCTGACCACGCCCAAATTGTTGCCACTTCCCAGATATTGGCCAACATTTGTGTGCTGCTTGGGCGATGTGCCCGCCGACTGCGTATAGCTGGGCAACGTGAACTGTCGACTGGGACAATTGGCAATTGGACTAGAACTGGACTGTATTGAATCGCAAGTCGATGAACGGGAGCGCAACACGGGCGAATCGCCACCAGCAAAGCTGGGCGGACGTGAACGCGATTTCTGCAAAGAGTTAAAATACTTTGAGATTTATTGTAATTTCTGAAACGATATATATTCCTATATATACTTACGCGCTCATCTATGACAGTTTCATCATCGCTGAAATCTGTAGAGCCGTCCTCGTTGGGCAGATTCCAGTCTGTGTTGATGTGATCAAAGGCGCTCTTCTCTCGCTTTATGGCACACTCAATCTGGATAATGAAAACGAGTTTTAGGACGAAATTTCATTATTTTTATAAAACATTGGCATACCAGCTCCTTGCAGCTATTGTGACCCATCTCTTTGGCAATATCCAGCGCTGTTTTGTTCTGTGAATTGCGCAGCTCGTAGTCAGCGCCTGAGCGCAAGAGCAGCTTCATGCATTCGCGACGATCGTGTAGCGCACAAAGATGCAAAGGCGTATTCTTGCCCGTCACATCTAGCACACCGGCCGGATTGGTGGCCTTATTCAGGCCCTTGGGCGGCATATTCTGTATTAGAAAATCGACAATGTGAAGCGTGGAGCCGGCCTCGCGAAGCACAGCCAAGTGGAGAGCTGTTTCGCCCGCATCGGAACTGGGCAAACAGCAGGTGAGATCGGCGCCCTCGGCCCACACCTGCAGCAGCTGACTCATGTCCGCGTTGACAATCGCCTGCTCCAGATCGCAGCGCAGATCATTGTCATCGGAGCAGGTGCGCATTACATAACGCTTCGCCACATATTTGGCGCGTATGAAATCGTATCGCTCCTCCCTGCAAATTGAAAAGCATATTAAATACGTATATCCAAAGGACTGAAACTATTTAGCTTACATGCTGCTGTCGTGGTTAAGCTTGCCCCTGCCCAATTTGGCTTCCATAATGTCATTCAACGTGCTGTTGCCCATGGCGCGAGCTATCAACAGATTGGCCGTTGTTAGATTGTCTAGCGTAAGACTCTGGATGCGCGAATGATGCACGCCCAGATCCCGATGCACGCCCGAGCACTGTATGCAGACGAGTATGCCAAAGTTCAGGCTGATCCAGGTGACATCGTTGCGAGATCCACAATCGCAGCAGCGATCGTTGCCCGGCAATAGCTGCACATAACGTATCACTGTCTTTTGTAGCTCCACCAAGCTGGGACTCATCTGCGGATTGGCATGCTGGAAGGCTTTAGTAAGCGCCTTCTCCTTGCAATTCACCAATACTGCCATCCAAGCCTTCTGATCGGATTCGTCCTCCGCTTGAAAATGATACGGACGATTGTCTAAGGGAGATTAGAGAATATTAACATTTGCTTTGGGGTTTGTGATTTGAGAATCGCTTACAGCTGATCAAGTCGAAGCCACGCTTATCATCTGGCACCGGCTTTATCTGACAGGTGAGCAGATTAACACGCGTCGGCGGCTTTGATTCGTCGGCATGGAATATATCCAAGAAGCCATCACTGGTGACCCGGCAGCGTCGCTTCTGCCATACCCGCCGCACCTTGCCTTCGCTCTTCTTCAGCAGATGTCCCTGCCGTGTTACACCGTGATGCTTGTCGCCCTGGAGCTGATGGAGCGAGTAACCGGCACCCGCGCCACCACTGCGATTCTCCGATGACTGCGCATTGTCCACACGCTCAAAGTCCGGCGTGCTGCGCAACAATGTTCGCAGATCCAAGAGACTGCGCCTGTCCTCGTCCTGCTTCTGCTTGATCACATGCAGCTTATCGCTCAGATCGCCGATGTACGTGCCAAAGTGTTCGATTGTTTGCAAGCCATCTTTGAAGTAACTGCAATGTCAATAAATCCAATTATATAAAGGCGTACACACAATCAAACCGTAAACAAAACAAACAAAAGCGAATCGACCAATTAGCATGCAGCTCAGCAGGTTTTCGTTGCTTAGCCTGCTCAGCGAAACTTACTTATTCAGCGCGTGATAATACTCGATGAAGTGCTGCAGCAGCTCGATGCCAGTTTTTGTTTTGATCTCTTTGTATTTCAGCAGATATTCGCAGGTCTGCAGCTGATAGAGTCTGCGCTCCTTTTCCATTTCATCCGCTACAACGGCAGCGTCGATCTCCGTACGCACCATGCCCGCCTCCTTCGCCTGGGCCTTTTTCTCCTTCTCGATTTTGATAAACTTGGCCTCGTAGTCTTTGGCCGCCTTATCAAATGGCCGCTTCATATCGCCCTTAACGCCGCGCAGCTCGCTCTTCAGCATCGAGTCCACCGGAAACATGACAATGTTGTTGATGTTTTGCATCTGTCAAGTGAAAGTGGGACAAGATAAGACTCAGGGTTAACTTAAAAGTCATTCTTAAGTATACTTAAAGTTTTAAGATATCTTTTTGAATGCTTTACTAAAAACTTTGTTGAATTTACTTAGTTGAAGTCTTTTGTTTGCTTAATGTTTATGGCTAATTTAATATGTTATCTAGTGCGAAATTTTTCCAACTTGTCAAATACTATAGAATGCTCCTTACTACTTGATTTGATGTCTACAATGATCCGATAAAATCAGGCCTAAGGTCTTAGATATTTGCATTTGTTTCCCAGTCCTTCAATATTTTTGTTATTAATTTATATCTATTTATCTAGTTAACATCTACCTTATTTCACAATAATAGTTATCATCAAGCTATAAATATTATAGATTTTGCTTACAGAAATTATCACCAATTTTTCCTACATTCAACGGTTACTATCCTATTTAGCATACACACGTTACTTCACAGTTCTATTAATTCTAATTGGCTTTTGATTGTGTTACAATGCGAACTAACATTGAAAGTTGACTAAGCAGGCAAACAGTTCAATTGACAATAATTTTGACAAGGACTTAAGTAAAGTCCTATTAATATTATGAATGTGTTTTATGCTTAATCAATCAACATTTTGTTTACAGTTCTAATACAATATGCTCACTTCATAAGCTTTATCAGCTATTGTAAACTTAAAAGTAATATAGCCTATCTACAAGTCATATAAATGTATATAAGTTTAATCTACCCCTTACCAGCGTTTTCATTAGCGCACTGAGCTCTTTGGTGACCACTGAGAACTTGAGAAACGCCGCCCCAATATCGGGCTCATCCTGATCAATGACCTTGCCGCCCAAGCGCTCCAGCGCGCGCACCATAAACATTTCATTGTCCACATGAGCTAAATGAATGAACACAAATTATATAAATTAATATATAAATCAATTAAATCCGAATTACAATGCGTCACTTACTATTGCCAGAGTTGTGTATGGCTTTCACGGCCTTCTTTAGCTTCGTCAGACCCTCGCGATCAAACTCCAAACGCTGTAAAGAGATAGAGCAACATATATCAATTATTATCTTATCACGCTTATTATACGAGTTGCATAAGATAATTCATATCCGAAAATTGTTTCCCTAATTGATATGATGCATTTTTTCAGTTCTTTTTTTTTTTCTTTTCTCCTCACTTGACTCGACTTGTTTAACCTTTTGACTTTTTCAATTAATTTTAATTCATTTCATTGAATTAGTGACGCGTGCAATCAAAGTTCTTTGCTACATAATTCGTAAAAACTTTTCAACTTACAATAAAGAGGGGAAAAAAAAGTTTTCAATTAAAACTTAGCCAGTTATTGAGGAAGCAAAAGTAAAATTATAAATTTAATAACTTTTACTGTGCAGAAAAAAGAATGATTAGATAAATGCTTCAGATAGTATATATAGTATATAGTGGTACTTAGATACTTGAAAAGCACAATTGAGCGACAAGAATTAGGCGATAAATGGGGAGTAACTGACTGCTTAATGCTCTGCCAAATATATTTGCTATTTTTGGTTCGAAGTTTGAGCTAAATGGATAATTGTCAGAAACTTATGATGGAACCTACGAATCTTAATCATAAAATTTCTACAACTGTAAATTTATAGATGTTGACCAGTTAGTAACACCCCCTCCAGGCATGCCCGACTATTATACCAAATATATATATTATCCAGTCTCTCTGTTTATCCACATCAAAATACTCTGCATTCATACTGATAGACAATTGCATCCAGCCAATACACCCCTTTTCCCTTTTCATGAACGAGCATAGGCAAGCAAAACATAAAAATAAAGGTGAGTGGGCTGCGATAAGCGAGCTGCGAAAAGATGTTTAAAGCGTGCTAATAAAGATTAGTCATGTTCATATAAACAAAGTGGATGGCAAATATTTGGAACGCAAATCGCTTAGAACAATAACGAAAAATTCTTAAGTTGGTCAACCTCGACAACTGGTTTCCGTTTCTCTTTCTAGCAGCCGAGTGAGTTTTTTTTGTTATTCTTATATTTTTTACTTCTGATATTCCGTTGTGCGCGAGGCTTGATAACAAAAGAGACGAAGTTCAGGGGAAATACAAAAAAACGGTTAAATTTCTGATCAAGTTACTCTATTTTTTTTTTTTTTAACAGAAAACCACATTTTATTTATATTTTTTATTAAAAAAAAAAATACATGTTGTGAATAAGCTGGACTGTAAATAATACGCTTATTGAGGAATTTAATAACATTTTAAATACATATATAAAAATATATATATATAGGCCAATCATCAATATATGTATATATATGCACATATATGGCGGCGTTCTTGCTTGATTGAATAACATTTCTATTTTGGGGCAGAGCCAAAACAAAGACATCAATGAAATGAATGAAAGGAAATAAAAGGAAATGATATGAAAGGTGTGTCTTCTTACGAGCTCATTTATTGATTCGTTTAGATTTTTGGGTCGCGCTTTGACTAACCCATCGCCCATCACTGAAATTAAATATTAAACATTTGATTTGATGTCAAATGGCAAAATCTAAAAAGCTATCAAAATGTATAAATATTTTAAGCTAATTTGTGGCACAGTGGCGCAAGAGCCCAACAAAAATCTGGATATATAATTTGGAATTTTAATTTAAAAAAAAAATGTATTATTATATTTTCTATACTGATTGCTTTTTTTTATTAATATAAAATATTCGATTTATTTAAGCAGTTACATATGTTTTAGTTTGGTTGATTTTGATTTATATTTAAATTGTATTTCATTATAATATTGACCATTCCCATTGAACTATTAAAAAAGCATTTTAAAATGAATTTCCAGCTTTCAGGTCAATATATAATAAAAGCTTCTAACCAGTAAATATATATTAGCAATTAACTAACGTATTTATACATTTACTACATCTCATATTCTTAGAAATGTTCTTCTTCAAATTCCTAGATATTGATCCATGTCTTGTACATGCTATTTCGTTATATTTAGGCCACAGTGCGTCGTCTGCCAGCTAATTTTAGCAAAAAGAATTGGAGCGCCGCACGATTTCACAGAGAAATATTTTAGGGAACAGCTTTAGCTCCGCAGAACTAGAACTATAGCCAATAACCAATTGCCGGCAGTCGACAGTCGACAGCCGTCAGCCAATATACTTATTTGCTGGCAGACAAAAGCGAGCATTCAAACGCAATTTCATGCGTAATCAAGTGTGGCCGCGCGCCTCAACTGCTGTTACATGATTAATAAGCTGCGATCGCGGGAATGCAGCAAACAGCTTTAAGCTAAATATGCGACACACATATGCCAGCGTCTGCTTTATCAGAGACGCCTTTCCGCCCGCACTTGCCCTTATCATTGCATAGCAATGGGTATGTCAGCGTGTATGTGTATGTGTGTGTGTGTGTATTTTTTATGGGGAGTAACAGCAGCTGCAATGACTAAAAATAAAGCGTTGCGTTCTCGAGTGGCAATGTCGAAAAATGGACAAATTGGGGGAGCATTGGAGGAAGGGAGCAACGAGGAACGAGCAGCGACCCAGCTGCATTGATTTCAGAATATGCACTTTCATTATTTATGACTTTTAATGGAAACCAAGAGAAGAAACCACCTGCAATTGCCTACGCCGACGTCATCGTAGAACAAATGCAAATGCCTTAACTGAAGCCAAGTAGGGAGAGAGAGAGAGGGGAGCGAAAGAGAGAGTAGCGGGAGTATGGGATTCATTTGGCACAGCGCCAATTTAATGCAATACCTTTTTTGCTTTCCCTAGGTCGTCGCATTGTGAAAATACATAATAAACAAAATTGTTTTTGTGGGGGAGAGACTATAGAGTATACAGTATATAAAAAATGAATAAGCACTATACGTATTTGTGTGTGTGCATGCATTTTATAACGCTGGATCATTGATTAGCTACCTTGAACTTAAGTGAGCGAGAGAGACAGAAAGAGAGAGAGAGAGCTTGTGAGCGAATGCTTACCTCTTCCAATATGCTAATCGTTTGACGGCAATCCGGCATGCGGGATGCAAACGTGGAGGTGGTGGGCGAATTGTAATCGTCGCGCGTCTCCTCCACGAACTCAGCGATGCCAATTAAAGCTGGCGGCATTTTGATATTGTTGTTGCTGCTTCACTTACTGCTGACCACACTTTTTGTATCTCTACTTTTTTTTTGCAATTTTGCACACACTGGAAACGGCACAATGGGCGCGCACTAGCGAACTTCAAGGACACCCAGGCAACAACAACAGCAATAACGGCAACAAATAAACGAGTAACGACGATTGCAAGGCAAAGCTGAAACACGAACCGGAGACGACGAATGTGTTTTGTATAACGACGGCACAGCTGCTGCTGCTGCTGCCGCTGCCGCTGCTGTGGGCAACAATAAAGGATCACACAACGAGGCAACAGGAATAAGCAGGATAACAGCGACAACGTTCACGTTTTGCCCTCTCTTTGTGTTTTGAGTGTGCGTCCCGTGTGTACGTGTGTATGCGTGTGTGTGTGAGCGTGTACTGGTGTTGGCACGTTGTCTATATGGGAGCACTCACTTATTACTCTCTTCCTTTATGCAGCAATTTTCGCGTTACTCCTTTTTGAGTGTATTTCTTTCTATTCACTTTTACACACGCTGCCGTTGCACAGTTATTTTACGCACAAACCATTTAATTCTGCTTGTCGTACACTTTTTAGGCGCGCCACCTGATCGCCTCATCTTGCAGCAAAATTCGAGTCGCAGTCGAAGCGCAATTAAAGTTACAGTAGTAGAGAAATGCGCCGCGCATATTTACACCCAACTGCAACGGTTTTAGTCACATTGCCATCACTCAAAAAATCATTTCTAAACACTTCAACACAATTAATGGCAAATTGTGTTTTATCGTATATTTTTTTTTACTATTTACAACTAGCCCGAACCGGAGTTGGGATTAAATATTAATATTGCAATTTTTGCTGCTCTGCTGGCGTCGTCGTTGTCGCGTACGATGTAGCAATGCTGTCTATACTTCGCGATCCAAAATGTACTAAAATTGACCAAAGTACAAAATTCGTACAGCCAGCACAGAGGCAATGAGTTTCAGGGCTGGTATAGATGATTCCACTCACGAGCATTGAACGGAGCTGGTTCGCACATGAACACAAGTAGATTTTGACAAGAAAATACATACAACTTTTTTAAAAATATATCATATATAATAAAATAAATCAATTTAATTTAATAATAATATTTTGAAGATATCATACCAAAATAAAAATTCTGTAAAAGATTTACCATTGAGCAGTGTTCGCGGTAGTTCTTTAATGAACCAAAAAAAAAAGACTGCAACAAGCAAGTTAATCTGTTCAGTTCCATGAGCCCGATAGTGATACTGTTCACTCGCTTCTGAGCGAACAAGCAGCACGATTTATTTCCCATTTGGTCAGTACATATTTTTTGCAATTATATTAATAAGAAATGGCTGGCAAACGGCAAGCTACAACCAATCTAAACCATGAAAACTGGGATCAAGAAGAAGAGCCGGAGGAGCGCGGCACATTCCGAACAGCGCCCCCCGAAGAACTAAAATCACGCGTTATAAGGAAGGCGACAAGGCGCAAGCCTCTAACCGGCTCATCAGAAGGCGAAGATGCCGGCGAAACCCCAAGTAAAACTGTATTCAGCGGCTTTTCAGGTGGGTCCCAGCTGCATTAAATGTGTTTGCTTTACTCATAATATACGTATATAAATTTGTAATTGCAGGTTTCGGCAAGCCAGCAGCAGCATCTGCAGCAACCGGCAAACCATTTGCATTCCTGTCTAATCTGTCGGCTGCAGCTCCTCCTTTGGCTGTATCTACATCTCTAACTACAACAGCCGCCAACAGCTTTCCAAAGCCAAGTGGTAGCTTCGCCAAGAATGATATAACTTCAGCTTCACCAGCTAAACAATCAATAGCAGGGCCAAATTTAACAACCATCATAAGCAGCACAGCATCGACTGTACCAGTAAGCGCAACTTCGATGATTTTCGGAAATACATTTACTAACAATGCATCAAAGGCTCCCGCCTCAATGTTCAAGCCAACTGTGCCCGCCGACAAGTCAGCGGCGTCGGGCAATATAATTAACGCCTCTAAGGAATATCGTGATAGTGTCGCTGAATTGAATATGGCTGTAATGAAATTTCTGCAGGAGCATATGGATAAAAATCCGTATTGTATATTGAGCCCGGTATTCGAGAGTTACGATAAGTATGTGAAGGAGTTGCGAGAGAAAGATGAAACTAAATTAAATGCAGCAAAGACTCCGTTGAAGGCAACAGATGCAACAGCCACACCAACAACAACAACGGCATCAGCAACATTAGCTGCAGCTGAAACTGCAATTACAGTTCCTTCTTCCAGCAGTAGCTTCTTCTTTGGTAAGCTGAGCACAACTTCCACCGATTCAACGTCAACATCTGCGTTATTTGGCAAACAATCAAGTTGTACCGTAACAAGTGGTGGCACCACAACCTCTGCTAGTACACCACTCTTTTCGTTTGGCTCCATCCCCAAGGCAGGCACCGCACCAACCAAGTCGGAAGCAACGTCCAGCACATCTTCGCCAGCAAATATTTTCAGTTTTGGTTTCAAGCCAGCAGCCGCAGCAGCAGCTGCTGATAAAGAGCAGCCCAAGAAGGGTTTCTTCTTTGGGGGCACAGATCCACCCGTTGTGGCTTCTGCTACAGGGGTCACTCCGCCAAAGTCAAATGGATTCACATTTGGTGTAAAGGATGACAAGCCGACCACATCTGTTTTCTCGGGCTTTCCCAAATCGATCAACGATACAGCACCTAGTGGTTTGTTTTCTAGCAGCTCAAGTTCCTTTAGCTTTGCCAATGCTAAGCCCAATCCAAGTGATGCGAATGCCGACAACAACGATGATGAGGAGGATAAGCCACCAGTTGTAGAGTTCAACAAGGTAATGCTCAAACACTACCTGAATAGGTAATCTAATATTTATTCCATTTTAATTATTATACTTTCAGGTAGTTGAAGATGACGCCGTTTATTCGAAACGCTGCAAGGTGTTTGTGAAAAAGCAAAAAGATTTTGTTGAGCGTGGCGTTGGCACCTTATATCTGAAGCCAGTCAAGGACTCGAAAAAGATGCAATTGTTGGTCCGTGCTGACACCAATCTAGGCAACATTCTGGTCAATCTGCTGTTGACTAGTGGCCTACCCTGTCAGCGAATGGGCAAAAATAATGTCATGATGGTATGCCTGCCAACGCCCGAGGAGACAAAGCCGATGTCCATGCTGCTGCGTGTAAAGACCGGAGAGGATGCTGATCAACTATACGAGGAAATTAAAAAGCATACAGTCTGAAGAAATAATGCATTCACTAGATGAGTGAATTTTAAACTCACATTTATGTTATTTGATGAACGTTTATATTAACAAATTATGGAAACATAAAACACAAATACAATCAAATGTTTTGAGCTTTGCAATCCCTGCTTAGTCGACAGAGGTCACAATTACCTTGGCCTGAATCAAATCTCTGAAGTTAACACTTAAAATGGGGGCGGAATCTGTAGTATCATCCAAACGGCTGGAATACTGTTGTAGTACATCAGCAAAATTATCGGAATATGCTACAAGTTGAATAGAATTTGTATTTAAGTCAGTTTATTGTCTCAACAATTAATAATATTTACCGATTACAGCAATTGTGATGGATTTCGTACGACGATTAATGTAGGAGCAGGTGCCCGCGATATTATCCGTAAACGCTGTTGGCGCCTGTGCCCCCTTCACCTTGGGCAGCTTAAAGATTATCGTTTCACCCACATTGGGTAAATTTTCCAAAGGGGCTGCATTTTGTAGCATATCTTTAATGATGTCCAATGACGTATCCTTCATTGACGTATCCTTCAATGGCACCGCTTGAACATCTGAATCAGAGTCATCCACATTTGTGTCATCCAACACCATGACATCGTCATCCGAATCAGAGTCCAATATACTTTGTGTTGTCTCTTTGACCTGTATGTTATCCTTCGATTCCTGCTCCTGCTGTGATATCTCTAAAGAAAGCTGAGGCGAACTCTTTGGTGTCATTGTCGAATGCTCCAAGCCAGATTTAATTGGGGTAATCACTGCTGTAGATGTCTCTACTGACTGTTCCAATTGACTTTCATCCATTTTATGCTCGGCTGCAGGCGCCTTGGCGGGAATCACAATTTCCTCGAGAATTTGAATTTCTTTATGTTTGCGTGAAAGCCTAAAGATGCGGACAGACTTCATGTCCAACTCCATTAGTTGACTACGAAATTCTACTTCAGGTTCTACAGGCTCCAATTGCAGGCTCTTCTCCACAGTTGTGCCATTTGGTGGCACATTTTCTTCATCTTCATCGTCCTTATATAGAATATGATTATTTGAAACGCTTTTTTTGTTGAAACTGCTGAGGTTTCTAGTAGTGCGATCTGATTGATTTGAGATACTGGACTCAGTGGCAGCTGTGGCTGCTGATTTATTATTATCAACACTGCTAATATATGAGGCCCGTTGATCGTCTTGCATTGATTGATCCTCGCTCCCTGCTGCATCTGTACCATCTCTGATTGAGGCAGGCTCCATATAGGTGACCTCATTTCTTGTTATGCTTTTGCATTTGGAACGCTTGGGCAGATTGGGAGTGGAGCTTATCAGCTCATTTTCTGTTTCAGCCGAACGATTTTTGCGTTTTTTACTTCTTTCAGTCGGATGTGAGAGTTCCTCATTAGAATTTCCGGTTGAATCTAGTTGAAAGGCCTTAAGCGACTCCGTCGATTCGATTACTTTGATGGACTCTTTCGGGGGCACATAACATCCATCGCTGGTCAGTAAACTTATGTTCTGCTACAAATGGTTTTAAAACTCTTAATTGGAATTTAAAAATAAACAATCTAAACTTACCAAATTGAACAACTTTTGAATGTGATCTTGCAGATCCTTAACATTAGCCCATGATACATCAACTAACACCAACGAGCACCGACGTTCATCACAAAAGAAGTTGGATAAATCCAATTTTATGGGAAAATTGTGCATTGTCCTCAAATTATCATCCCATTCAAAATATACTACAAGAATTAACCATACAAGCTTGCATTTGGATTCAATACGCTATCGGTGGCTTATCGATAAGCAAAAACGAATCGAGTAACAATTGCCTGATTATTCTGAATCGTTAACAGAATATCGGGTATATTAAGAAGACTAATGAAGAAGGCAAGAGTTGTAAACTTACCAAATAGATTATTTTAGTTATTAAAACTGTACAAACGAGAATATAATAAATGCCGAAATCTTAATTTTTTGTCATACGCAAATATAAAATTCATATGTAAATGTATGCATGTCACAGTCTGTTACAGGGTATTGCACCGTCAAATAACCGCAATTGTTGCATTTGTACTCAAAGCGCAGAATATCGATAAACGGAACATCCCTCACAGAGAGCCCTACCACTTCTTGTATACTACTCCAACGAAAACGAAAACAAATAGTTCCCTTATCACTTAAAATTTAAGTTTAGTCATCCGAATTCCTAGTATGGCTCATTATGTGATAATGCAACGCATATAACAACCAAATAAAACTCGTTCAGAAACTGACCAAAATGAGTAACGGAGAAAATAACTCAAATGCACGAAGCCAAAACCAAGGCCAAAGTGCTGCTGGAGGCAGCGCGAGTGGGAGTGGATCAGCGAGCACGGCTAGCGCTTCTACAGCCCAACATCGATCCAGAAATGCAGCCAGTCAGGAAATACTAGATGCCGGCAGCGATGAACGGGGTATGCTATATGAATTTCAAGCTCAGCTGTTGTCTAGCTGGCCTAAGCCTGGCAAACCAATAGGCACTGCGAGTAAAACTAAACTAAAGACAAAATTTTGAAAATTTCAAATAAAATCTCCACTTATATTTCCTTTCCGTGTGTTTTGTAGCTGCTGGCACAACGGCTGCAACAAAGGAGAAACGCAGCTGGTTCTACTCGCTGACCAGGCGTAAAAAGTCGGATTCTGCGTTAGCCAGCTCTAGCTCGAGCTCAACAGTTGCTGTCACCACAGCCGCTGGCGGCTCCCAATCAGCGCAGCTGCAAAACAACAACAATGAACCACTGGGCGCCGCCATGGAGGCCAGCTGTTCTAGTGCCGCTGCATCCGATATCAATAGCAGCAGTCTGGGTGGCGCTTTGCGAAAGCGTAAGGATAAGAAGAACATGCTCTCACGTATCCGGAAGAAAATGGTATTGGGCCTGAGTGCATTGCGCAACTGGCACTCCATGGGCAATGATTGTGATTGTGATGGCGGCACCACAGATGCCATGTACGAATTTCTGGCGCCACCCATACGTGTGGAGCCGACATTGCCCTTCACCCATGACTACATGCGCTTCATAAGAAAAAAGTGGCTGGAGCGGCAGGATCCGCCAAATGAGGTCATGTACAAGGCATGCTCCGAAATGCTCAAGTATGTGGAAAACCTGTTTTTATGAATCATGCCCTAAGAGATGACGAATGAACTTAAATTCTTACTTTCTTTCACTTCTTCTTTTGTTTACAGTCAAGTTTGGTACTGGGGCGAGATTTCGCGTCGCGATTCGCAGCGTCAGCTGAGCGATAAGCCCACCGGTTCGTTTCTGGTGCGGGACTCGGAGTCGACCGGTTCTCATTTTACGCTAAGCTTTCGCATTTTGAACGTGACGCTGCACTACCGTCTGGAGTATCGTGATCAGTTTTGGCATTTTGAGGAATTGAAATATGAGTCGATTGTCGAGATGATTGAGGACATTTTGCATCGCTGCACCAATGATAATTTCGTATGCTTCGTGAAGGTGCCGAACGAAATGCAGCCGCCATTTCCAGTGATACTCAAGTATCCATTGAGTCGCTACTTGAACATGCCCAAGCTTCAGGATCTATGTCGACGCGTGCTGCAGAGACAGATGCCAGTCAGTGAGCTCGCCCGGCTGCCAGTGCCAGCACAGATGCTCGAGTATCTGTCCGTGGAGCGTGAATTGGTATTTCAAAGCTAGGCAAATGGTGGTCCTGGTATTAGCTTTAAATCCAATGTTAGAAACCAAAGAAGGTTAGCAGAGGCAGCGACACAATTAAACGGCACTGCCACAAATTATAGATATATATAGTTGGAATTGGAATTGCTTGATCGTGATCGTGGAAACTTGAGATCGAAATCGAAAAGAAACAAAAACACTCAAACACATGCCATAGATAAAACACAAACAAAATGTGACTAGTGTTTCACTTGCATTTGTAAACAAGCAATTAAAACACGCACAAACGAGAAATTGACACTATATATAGGTATATATACATACAAACATATACCATAATGAATACTGTGCATATGTATGAGTATATGCATGTTTTTAATCTATAACTGTATTAAATATATTTGTATTCTTATATACACACACGTATATACATAGAGATATCCATAGAATACACATATGTTATTGGCCAAAATTAGTCTATTAACTCGTTTTCCATGGTCAAAGTCTGTAAGCCTAAACGATATTGATACTAATTTATACTAAATATATATAAATATATATACAATGTGTGTGCTCTTTCAAGAAAAGTATTTGTATAAATTAAAGTTATACATAAGCTCAAAATATTTGTGTTATACTATATATGCATTTGATTCCTACTGTCAAAACTAACTTTTGCTATTATACTAGATATAAATATGCTATACATATA
Organism: Drosophila navojoa; assembly: GCF_001654015.2. The sequence goes on along the minus strand of NW_022045876.1, from coordinate 1,198,367 downwards.
TACATACATATATGTATATATATAGATCACTTGAACTGTGCGGCATTTGTTTAACTATTGTTACAACGTGTATTGACATTTATTTAACACTAAAAAAAAAACGGCATCTATAATTTATGTTTGCATATATTTTATCAAATAAAATTAATATTAATATTATCTACATTAGTATAATTAACTTATAAATCTCCGCTATTCTCATCACTGCTGCTGCTGTCTGTGTCCTGCTCGCTCGGTGTCTGGCATCCAGCGTCTTCGTCCGTGAGATCCCCTAGACCGTATATCCGGTATGCCTTAAAGCCTTCCACCTTTTTGCCATCCACATAGTTGAAGCTGAAGAAACACCTACGACAGAGATATGAAGGATCGTGCAGTTGCCGGCGTGACTGCTCCACTATGAAATGATAGCCACGCAGTCCGCACATATAGCACGCGCGTCTATTGAATGTACTGAAGCTGCGCAGAAAGGGATAGTGACTGGGGTTAATAAATTTACTGCGCGGCCTCAAGACCTCCACCTGCGAGAACACAAACAAATGCTCGCAATTGCCATGATGCAGATACTGTACGGGTGCACCCAGCCTAATGGTTAGATCGATGAAGCGCGTCGCCTCCATTGAAGCCACCTGGAACTCTTCTCTCTCCATGCCGTGTGCTGTGCGTGCCCACTTGATTACAGTTTCAGAGTAGTCACAGTTGTTGGGATTTCGGGTATCGTTATAGAAGACTCCGTTGATGAAGAAGTAGCCAGGATCTGTCTCGAGCACAGGCAGCGGCGCATCTGGCTGTTCGCTAATATCGACAAATCGTTTGCCATTACAGATGCAAGAGATCTTATCTCGTAATTCGCTTAAAAAATTGCTGCCCAGGCAGACGAACTCTTCCGAAAAAACGGGACGCTCCAGCTTGTAGCTACGATGCGCTGCACGCGGTGGCCTATAAAACCGAACGGTTAACTCCAGCTCGAATTGCTCAAGGGTCTTCCACATTTCAGACGAATCATCACTTGGCGACGGTTCGGCGTTCAAACGATAGCTATATTGTGTTCGGTTAAATGGATTTTTGCGGGACTTCGCCTTGTGCTCATATATGGCTGTATAGGTCTTTGGCACAGGCTTATTCATTTTCGGTTTCGATAGATTGGGACGCTGTATTTCGGCACCCAGCTCAAATGTGTAGATTGCATTGTCGTCTGGGGCATCAATCAGCTGCAAGGAGCAGCTTTCAGCAACTTCTGCTGAGACAGGTGAGGCGTCTGAAAAGTAGAAAGGAACATTCTCTGAACTTTTCTCATTTGGATAATTTAACTTCTTGGCATAATCCTCTAGGAATTGACGTAGATTTATTGATGGCTGGAGTGGTTCGAGTATGTTTTCCATAATTTACTAAAAAGGAAAATCAAATTATTATAAGTACTTTTTTAATTGAGATGGCAGCGTGTCACGTACGATGTACGTTCTAATCGTTTTATAATTATAGGCATTTAAAAGCGTGCAATTTAACAATTAATAAGCGTTTGTATAGTTAAAAAATGAAATCAACATAAATATATCATAAAATACATTTGCTAAGACTTTTTAAAATGCTGGAACACGCTCCCATCTTAAACGTAAACATACATTGCTTATTGTTCCTCGACAAATTTGTCAATCGCTTCTTTATATGTAATATTTAGCTTTAGAGTATGTGGCATTGATTCCTGTTGCTGTTCCTCTTCCGCCTTAATATCTTGTGGCAGATTCTCAATGTAGACCCGATCAAAACTGATTACCTTGTCGGATTTATTTAGATATTTATATTGCTGTTGGCAAACTGGTTCATAAAGTGGATCGCCAACTGCGCTCTTTGTGTCTTTTTCGAAGAACACATTAGTGCCCATAGCCATGTCATAGGAACCTGCAAATACATATGGCAAGGTTAAAAAAAGTCCCTTTTTGATTTGTGAACAAACATTCCGTAGGCTATACCTTTATATATACAGCCATTGATTTCGGCCATAGGTGTATCGCTTTCAATGGCAATTATGCGAATAGCAGCATCCTCGTGCTTTAGCTGATGCGGTGCTAGATGATTTTTAAAGTCAGCATACACTAAATATTCGGTTTCTTCGTACTCAGAGTCAGAATCAGTCATGTTATTAGAAACTGAATGCGGGTATGTTTAGTTAATGCAGTATGTTTGTTATCGATAACTAGCATGCTGTCAGCGATTATTTAAGTCTATATACCTTCTCTAACACTGAGGCGAATACATTTTCGCTGCGTTTTTTTGCGTTGACAAAATTGTTTCTGTGAAAATTTTGTCGGACTGTTGTAAATACAGAAATATTAGTAAATTTAAATGCTGCTGTTAGTGTCCGAAAGTGTGAAATAGATAAATATTGAAACAGCCCAATCAACAAATTATCAAAACTAATATTAAGATAAAGTTGTTTCCGTCGTTGGTAGCGTGTGGATTATCATTGGGCGGCCATTTTGAGCGAACGCATAAACGTCAGCAGCAGCAGCGCCTAGCCTTGTATTTTTGACGTAAGTGCTGCTGAAATTGTAATTTAATGCGGGAAATGTTTCTGTATATCCATATACAAAACAGATAAATATGCATGTGTATTGTTGTTTAATTAAATGCAATAACAGTGCCAAATTGAGAATTTATGACACGTACATTACTATAAAGTGCGCCTCTCTTTGAGCATGACCAATAATCGAAGTTTCGCTTGCTCTTTTGCTACACGTTCTCTTTGCAGTGAATTATTAACATCGATAAATACCACAGTGCCGCTGTAAGCTTTTACGCGACAAAGTTAAGCTTAGTAAATATAAACAAAACACCAAAGTTCAAAACTCCCATCTTCCCTCAAATCAATACAAAATAATTATAATGGCTGATGAAGATATTACTTTAAACGAGGATCAGCTTCTGGAGTCACTGGAAGAGACAAACGGCGAGCAGGAGACTGGGATTACGACTGAAGCAGAGGTAAGCGTAAGACGCCAACAAACAAGTTTTTTCCCATTCGCCTTGAATGCAAAAGCACATTGAAATTCTCGGAAAAAGCTTTGTCTGCTTGCAAAGCTCGCGAAACAAAGCGGCAGCCATTTTCGACGCGTCTTCTCCCCAGACACACATCGAGTCGGCTAAATCATAAAGCATTCCTGGCATTATTATAAATATAATATAAAAAAAATAGAAAACCAAATTTATTAAATTATTTCATATATTTAATTGAAATATTAAAGGAGGAAGGCAGCATGCAAATCGATCCAGAACTGGAGGCTATCAAGGCCCGCGTCAAAGAAATGGAGGAGGAGGCTGAAAAAATAAAGCAAATGCAATCAGAGGTAGACAAACAAATGGCCGGCGGTTCGACAACCGGTTTGGCCACTGTGCCGCTTTCACTTGAAGAGAAGCAGGAGATTGACACACGGTCCGTGTATGTGGGCAATGTTGACTATGGTGCATCTGCGGAGGAGCTGGAGGCACATTTTCATGGTTGCGGCACCATAAATCGTGTTACTATCCTATGCAATAAGGCTGATGGACATCCGAAAGGTTTTGCCTACATTGAATTTGGCTCTAAAGAATATGTAGAAACGGCGCTGGCCATGAATGAAACACTCTTCCGAGGACGTCAAATTAAGGTGAGTGCTATCTAAATATGTGTATAAAAGAGTTTTATATATAATGTTCCTTACCATTACTAGGTCATGTCGAAGCGGACCAATCGACCTGGACTTTCAACCACAAATCGATTTGCACGCGGCAGCTTCCGAGGCCGAGGAGCTCGCGTCTCCCGTGCCTGCTGTCATTCAACCTTCCGTGGCGCTCGACGCGCAATGTAAGGGTTAAATATATACATAGTTCCGATATTAAGATGTTTTGGCTAATTCCGGTCTGTTTTTCGTTTCAGAAGAGGTTACCGCGGACGCGCCAATTATTATGCGCCGTATTGATTTTTGTTTTCTTAACTTATGTTTAGTAAGGTAAGTTGACTGATGATAATCAAAAACGAACTATAGTCTGACTGGGTATGCCTTGTAAAATGGAAAAAGTGCTCAAATCCAAGGATTTAAGCACTTTTGTTATTTACTATAGCATTTATGCCCTCCTTTGTAAATACGAAACAGTCCGCTTCCAATTGCCATAGGGTATTGCCTGCCATCGATAGTTAGCCAAAACAATCTTACTATGAGGCTCCTTAACTGGGCTATATTATCCAGCTATGTATATATACAGCATCTTTTAAGAGAGTGCACTATTAATTGTACACATCTTAAGTCCTTAAGAAATGCGTGTGTTGTTAATAACAATTATCCGTTCTTTGTCAGTTTGGCATTGTGCCTGATTCCTGTCTATTGCCTGCCTTTCTACATTCTAAAATGTTGGGATCGCTTTAATAACAACTAATTAGTTTTATTTTTAACATATTTCTTTAATCCAATTAATATTTGATTTCAGATTTTTTTAATATATAATTTCAAAAAACATTTTATTGCCAAAAACTTCTTTGATAACAAAAAAAAAGAAAAGAATACAAGAGAACGCCAACAAAAAAAATATTATGCATAGAAATAATAGAAAAAAAAACCACTGCAGAGGCGCAAAAAAAAAAAATAAGATGAAACCCAATAAAATGAAAATCAACAAGGAAAAAAATGAAAATATATAAATAAAAAAAAACCTAACTTGGCTATAATGTTTTTTGAAGCACCCAAAACACCACAAACACCCCTTATCACACTTTTTAATTTTTCATAAAACTGTATACATATATATACAAATTATATATATTTATACATATATAAACTATAAAACTAAAAAAAGTGGAGAGCAAAAAAGTAAACCATGTAAAAAAAGAAGACAGAAAAGCAGAATAAAAATAAAAACAAAAGAAGTTCTAAAGAAGGCAAAACAAAAAAGAGAGGATTAAAAAAAAATAAAGAAAAAAGATTATGAAAAAATTGCACACAAAAGGAAAAGATGAAAAAACACCACACAAAATAAAAAATTAAAAGCAAAAAAAAAAAACAAGATAATTAATAAAAGTCTTGCTAATGTTTCCGAAAAAAAAATCTATACATAATAGTATACAAAGAAAAATTTGATAAAACCGAAAAAGATGAAGAAAAATATAAACCAATTAAACAACATTTCTATGCCTTTCCTTTGGGTGGGACAAGGTTTTGGGAGGACGAAGAAGAAGATGATGATGAAGAAGAAGCACAGCTCCGGCTGTCCACAAACTGGGATGAACTTTTCATTGGCCGGCATTATTATGGTCTTGCATAATATTAGGATTATATAGTTATATATATATAAACGTATATATTAGATCATGTTTCAAAATAAAGTAAATGTTGGCTTTATGGCTCGCTATTATACGAATTTTATTTCAATTTTAAAGAAAATGCAGCAAATAGCACAAAAAGTTTTAGTGGTGCACGCGCAACATTTGGATTGCTGGCGGCGATTGCATGACGGGATGCGCCGCCTCCTGGCGATGGCGGTGGCGGCGCCGTTGCATTGATTGCGGAATGTTTAGTTCTTCTTCTGGATGGCGGCCTGCACCAGGGGCAGGTTCTTGCTGAGGAAGCACTTGAAGCCGCGATAGGCCCAGGCGCTGGCCGGCGACTTCTGTTCGTTCTTATCGGCGCACTTCTCCACATCGGCCTTCAGTTGGGTCTTGTCCTCGCGTCCCTGGCCCAGCTGGGCGACCAGGTTGTCGACCTTGAAGCCCTTGGTGTCATCGAACAGATCGAATTTGTTGAAGATGCACTTGATGTAGTTGCGTGTGATCTCATCGTCGGGATACTCGAAGCCCTTGTATTTGGCAATGAGGGCTTCGGTCACCTTGTTGGCCTCGGCGCACTCCTTGCGCACCTTCTGCAGATCCTCGGCGGTGCGCAGCTTGTACTCGGCAGCAGATGCCTGGCAGAGAGGAGTGGACATTTAGCTAGAGGAAAGTATACTCTGAAATGCGTGGGCGTGGCACACTTACCAGGCCAATCAAGGCGCACAGTAGAATGGCAACGGCGTTCTTCATATTTGCAGGATTCTTTTTTGGTTTCTGTTTTGGATTGTGCTTTAGCTGTGTGGTTGGACACCAGAGTGATAACTAATGATTGACTGCCCTGTCGCTTGGGCTTTTATACGAATCATTGGGGGCGCGCACGACTCGAGCCACCGAACGCCACCGCGTCGTGTCGCTAGCGATGGAGGGTTGGCCGCAGAAGGGGGTAGCTTCAATTGAGTCAACGATTTGTACGGCTACGTCGAAAATTTCAATTGGATTTGGAATTTAAGTCGACTTCAAAAGTCACTAGTACTTAACTAAGGCTGAGATTAATATGACTTATCTATTTGCATATATAAGTATGTATATATGTAATACATATTTACATTTACTTATATTGACTGCATTTGCTAGAAATTGTTCTACGCTCTTTGACCTCAGAATCAATTTGACATTTATCTGTAATCATAATCATTATTATAATCTACCTAAGATTACCGTATATAATCAGTGTGGTGTAGCTATATATCTATCTATGTACATGGATAAGTGAATATACATATATGTATGCACATGAATATTTCTTTGTCCCTTTACTTATGCACATCACTGTTTTGTTAGGTATTTTAAGTACTTAATGACATGACCTAAATTTTAATTAATTAGAAACTTATAAATTGCGCTTTTTTTAGAAAACTAAAAAATGATTTAATAAATAAAAGATCAAATCAATAATTGTTGAACAGAGAAAAAACTAGTTTTTGGAAAAATAATAGAGTAGTAGGTCAATGACAATTTAGTACTCACATATAAATTGGCCTAATTAAAAATAGATTAATTATACGTATGTTTTTAGCTAAATTTGCAAATTATAGAAGTATTCACATATTTATGTTTTTTATTCATTTATCTTTTCTTAAGCGTGTAAATCCTCATTTAAATTAATTCAATTAAATATCAATAGCATAATTCTAAATTTATTACAATAGAAAAGAAAATGTGGTTGAATTAAAATATTAATTAAAGGAACAAATAAATTTACGTATATTTAATATCTTTTATAAGTTTTAAGTGAAGATATGTTCTATAAAATATTAAAACGTATACATAAAAAACATTTTTTTATATTTGTTAATCATATTATAGCTGAGCAGTAAATGTAAAAAAATTTGTTGCTCTGCTGCTCAGTATCCATCAACCCCTATATACAAATATATATACATATATATAAACACTATGTACATACATACATATATATGTTCTATATCAGCTGAAATTTATACATATACATATATACACATATCTCTTCTCCTTCTACTCATGTAAACCCTTATTATTTCCAGATGTTTCTTTATGGAAATCATGCTAAATCTTTTTTGATAACCTCTGATAATGTCTGCCTATTAGGCTACTCTCCGGCTTTTGTATGCTGATCATGATGATGACAATGCGAATAACGATAGCGATGATGATCATCATCATTGTCATCATCATGCTGCTGTTGCAGTTGCCTGCCGCCTGGCCTGTTGCTGCTGTGCTTTAAATGAGCATTAATTGAATTGGCAAAAATTACGTTGACAAATACTACTTGCCCTCATCATGTCTCTGCTGAGAGATCTCAATTCCCATTCCCCATACCTCACTCCCAAAAATCAACCCCCACCCCAGCGGCGACCCCCCTTGTTTGGCCCACTGCTTCCACAACGTTGATTTGATTGTGCGGCTGGCGCTGGGGCTGTTTGGTTTGTTCATAATCGCAGATTTTCTACTCGAATGTTCTCATGTTTATGTATGCATGCTAGACGATACAATGCCCACAGCAACAGCAACAACAACAACAACAACAACAACTTGTACATACAACAATAACGACAACAATTGTGTCTATGAGCATTTGAAAAATTTCCACTGCAACTTGAGTTTATGTTTTTTATTTATTATTTAGTTTTGTTGCCGTTTGGCTGCCCCGTTTGACTGAGTGTCGCCTAATTTTTCTGTTTACGAATAAAACTCATCTCTTATTCAAAATTTACAGCGAACCAGTTCGAGCAGGTTCTCTCCTAACTATGTGCTGTAATCTGAACTGCATCAAGGCAACAATTCTGATTAAAACAGTTATTAGTTATTTGAAACTAATTGGAAAAGAACCAAAAGTGAATATTTTGGTGTACACAGCCTGGAGTTCATGGAGGATGTTTCGCTTTGTGTGCCAAAACTAGTTCGAATTTGAACAGGATATTTAATTGATTTTTAAGCCGAGTCGGTCAACTGAATCTTTGATTTATGCAATATACAAAGTTCTTAAAAGTGGTTTATTAAATCTATGCAATAAGAAATCCGAACTAATTATTTGGTTTATAAATACCATTCATAAAGTTAGTTTTCCCATCCTATACAATTGCCTCTCTTTGTGAACTAATGACAACTCCAGCTCTCGTTTTTTCCTTTTCCAATTAAAATAAACATTATTTTAAAGCCTTCAATTATTTTTTATTTAAACATTTGAAATATTTATTCTTTTATACGTATATATATATATATTTTTTTTTTTCAGGCTAAGCAGATTTCAATATCATAGTTTTTTAAGCAATGATTTAGGCCCATCAGCGCAAGAACTTAATTGTAAGCATAGGTATTTTATCATTATCTGATCATCACAACAAAATTATATATTAATAAATTATAAATGTAAGCGAAATACGAAAGAATTATTTTTTAAATTATAAATCACAAGATTTCAATATATCGTAGCTCAGGAATTTCAGTTTACAGTTTGATTTATAATATCTATAAAAATTAAAATAAATAAATTCAGTTCGAATTTTAAAACAAATCATTTAACTAAACAGTATTTTCTTTTAATGCAAATAATAGGCTAAATCACTTTCTCTGGTTGTTGACGAAAAAAAAAAACAGCTTAATAATAATAAATTTAATTAAATATAAGGTATACATAAGCATAATGTACTCAGAAATTTCAATTAAACTTCTCTTATTGTTTTTATAACTCAAATATGTGTGCGAAATATATAACTCGATAGTAAGCCTTTGACTACATTAGTGAATGGGAATATTGTTTAGATATATGTTTAGATAATGTAAGTTTTTTTTTTTGTGTGATTCAATCATCTCATTTCTCTGGAATGGATTTCAGTGTGGCTGCATCTGATTTATTTGGCGGCACCAGCTCCGTAGCCAGCTCGGGTAGATCCGGTATGGGATCACGCCAGTAGTTAAAGTTGGAGAACTCAATGTCAACTTCATCGTGCTTTACGGGTGGAAATAGCTGATCCACAATATAGGTCATGCTGCAGTACCTATAAAAAAGTAAGCAAAATTAATAAAGTCAAGTCAATAAACAACATGAAATATGCAACATCATTGAATGTTGGCCATTGGCTCAGCGCCCAAGCGTATGCAACAGAAATTCGATGTGGCGCAAACTAACCTCAAACATAACCAAATAAAACGTAACCTCAAAGCTGCGCAGCAACCTAACCTAACCTCAAACTCATGCCACGTCTTTTGCAAAGGCAAATAAATCTCAATGATAAACAGCCAAAGAGTATGCACACATTTTATTTGTGTATAAAACTTAGAAAGTAAATAAGAAAACAACTTACAGATATAAGGCTTACGATCTAATTCTAATTGTTCGCCAGCTTTTAAGACTAGGCATACTTCGTGTGGGTTGTCAACTTATCGCTAATAATAGTATAATAATAATAATAATAATAATAATAATAATAATGATGGGGAGTCGAAGCTATCAAAGTTTTGCTCCCTCCTATAAAGCTAATTATAGAAACTTAATGGCTAAAAATATTTGAATATCACAACTTTAGGATAATTCCCATATTTTTGACTTAGTCATGGGTTAGGTTAATTTAGCCATTTTGTTGGCGATTCTAATAGTATCTCATTTTTGGCACCATGTCTGCCGCCCATAATGAGGCTTATATCCTGATCATCAGCTTCATCAACGTCAACGTCAACGTCGTCATCATTATCATCATCTTCATCATCATCATCATCATTATAGGTGGTGAATTGTAGTTCATCAGACAATTCCTCATCGGTGCGATATTCGTATTCATCGTGTTGCGTCAACAGGGGAAAGTACTCATCGACCTCGAGCGACTGATTGATGTAGCCACTATAAATTTGACAATCGAAATGCTTGAGTAGAATTTGTTTGTACTCTCCACGCTCTTGATCTTGATTTGCGATTGATAGTGCGAATTTTTGGATTTTTGGTAGTACATTAAATGAATTTGCCTAAACATACAGATCTACATACACACGCTATATAGATGGTAGTACTTATTAACTATAGACAGACCTAGCTTTGCTTTATGAGGTTAATCAATTAACAGAATTCGTATGTGGCATGAATTTGCAGGCTTAAGCTCCCTAATAACCATCTTTTGAAAGCACATGAAAGCTATTAGCGAGCCTTTATACAATGAGTGTAAATACAATTTAATGAGCTTTAAGGCACATAGCTTATCTAATTAGCTTTTCGCTGAGCCAAAGGTTAACAAATGTATGAATGATTGGACCACAACCATTAAAAATACATATATGTATATATGATGTATATACGATATTTTGTACTTACGATGACTGGAATGTTTGGGTCAATTCGTGTTTCAGCTCGCCCTTCGTGTTGATCGTAAATATACGCATAATGGGTATACCAACAGCTCGATAGGCCCACACATCCTGCATAATAGAATATTTCTTATAGAGTATTCAATCTCTTACAAATAATAGAGTTAGACTTACATTAATACGATTGCCGTAGCCCGCATAGAAGGGATCCTTTTTCGGGAATAGATCGCGAATGTCCGATAGACAAGCGATCTTAAATTGTTCCGGTTTCTTTTCAATGACTTCCCGATGAAAGGCCGAAATCAATGAAGTGGGATTCAAGAGCAATGGGCCTTCGGGCAGCATTACATTCCCCTGCCTGATCGATCTCAAATATTCACGTGTCACGCGTGATTGGCCAATGGCGCGTGCCGATAGGTACAGCAACTTGTAGCCATTCTGTTCAATTTTTGAAAAGAGTTGAGCAACGCCCAATTGCGCCCAATCCTTGCCAACCATGGGCAATATGTGTCCCAAAACATCTGATTTGGTAATCGTGCCATCAATGTCCGATATGACGACCTTATCATTATGCTTCCAGCGGAACAAATAGCACTTGCAGCGCGTTGTGCCCTGATAAGCGGTCGTTACACTGAACTCGATTTCATTTATGCCCTCCTTAAGATTTAGTTTTTTCTAAATATAAAGAGAAAGAAAGATTAGATCTGGAAAAATAAATATGGTAAACGCTAAGAAAATACTCACAATAGCCGATGAGCTGAGACGCAAAGTTTTCTTGTAGCGCTCCTTTGGCTCATCGCTCTTATTGGAGCCACTGGTCAGTTCTTCCAGATTATCCACCTGTGTAGATGTATTCTCGGGGTTTACCAATGAATCAGTCTTGCTGAGCGTTGGATCGCTCATGTCTGGAGAAATGGGGCGTGATGTTTGTGTGCTGACAGCTGCCTGATCGCCATCTAAAATATATTAACATGAGATTAAAATCAATTAGGAGAACGCTTTTAAAATAACCTTACCCTTCTCATCCTTAGAAATTGAACCATTCTTATGCATTTTTGCCTGATTAGGCACTGCATCTTGAGATCTACGCCAGCTCCACCAGGAACGCTTGGTTTGACCAGGATGTCCCGTTTGGTGCGACGCTTCCGGCTTGTCATCATCCGCTGCTTGGGTCGAAGGCGAGATCAGCTGTTCTATGGCATCCTGAAAGCAAATAATATGAAGCATTAAAGAGATTTCCAGGTAAAATAGATAGTAAGATCCTTCTATCCAAGCATTAATTAACACTTACATCAGTTAGTTGCTTCTGGAATGTTATCATTGTCATTACAATGGGACATGCAGCCGTCCAGGTATAGTATTTGCCATTCAGACGTACAACTAGATTTGGTGATGCGAACATATTTGGATTTTTGCATACCTAAATTAGGGATACAGCGGGTCGCAGGCAAGCATGAATATACATGTATTTGTATTTGTATTGATTTGTAGTTTTTTTGTTATTGTTATGTGCAGCGTGCTGTGCTGTGTAATGCCAGCATTGTGGGTGGAGGTGCAAACACAATTGCACAAATAATTAGTTACAAATTTATCGATTGATAGCGATTATTATCTATATTTTATATTATCCTGATATATGTACATATGAATAATATCACTAACAATGTACATATTAATAATATTTCTGGTTAGTGATAATATCAAAATCATATTCAAAGCTAATATAAAATATCGCTTCTTCGCTACCAATCGATAGTCGTGTAAGCGGTTAGGGCTGAAACGGTTTTGATACGATTAAACTTACATCAGCATAGGTGACCAGCTGTCTATCGAAATCGTCATCCTTGGGTGGTGCACCATTCTCCTGCATGCCGCACATGGACATGGCCACGAAGTCCAAGTATCTATTCAAATATAAATTCAGTTGATAAGACATAAATTCTTGATAGTCGCGCTGCATTCGCATTCGCCGAACAGCTACCCACTTCTTGCTATGTGGTGCGGGCTGTTTGTTGTGGGTCTCATCAAAGTCCGAATCCAAGCTCTTATGATTCTCCTCCAGTGAACTGGGTGAATGGGGCAGACTAGTGCCATTGCCACTCTCGCGATCCGACTCCTTGGGCTTGGGGCTGGGAAAGTAGAGAGCTACCATTTCTGGATCCATGCTGCCCACTTCCAGATCAGATAGATAGATATCGCCCGTCTCTGCGGCGCCCTCCTTGCGCAAACGATTCGCCCGACGCATAAAGCTAAACATATTGCTTAGCATCCAATGTCGCTCGCTCTGCTGGGCATCTGTACCACTGGCCGCGCCCTTGGCCTGCTCCGGTGTGGGCAGTTCCCCCCATTTCCACAACGTGCTATCCTCAACGTCCAGATGACGTTTCTCACGCATTGTGGTCTCGAGTTCGCTGTCACTTTGGATTGGCGTCGATGGTCGGCCCGCATTCCGGCCAGCGCCAGCGGCTCCGATGCCCGTTGGTGTGGTTATCTCAGTGTCGCTGAAGAAATGTATGTCCAGATCATGGCGCATCGAATTCGAGGGCGTGGCAGCATGGCTCAGTTCGCTTGACGGACTATCATTGCCCGTGTGTGCGGTTAGGAGTGCTCCCGATGCCTGCTCATCATTGGAGGAGGAATTGGTGTTCGTATTGGATTTCAGAGCCACCACATCGGTCTCATCAATGTTGCTGACTAGCATTGAGTTGATAGAGTTGGCGTCTGCTGTGGTCGTGTCGCCGCCAGCGGCGCTGCCCGCAGAGCTGCTCGATGATGCCTTACGTTGTGTATTCTTCTTCTTCATTTGCGACTTCTTGCGTCGCTTCTTTGTCTTGTTTTTGGCATCGTCCTTGTTGGCATCGTTGGATACCGTTGTGGATGCCTCTGCAGTTGTGCTTGTGGGTGTTGCTATCAACACCTCCGGCTTGGCGGATGGAGGTGTTTGAACTTCCTTTGCTTCGGTCTGGGATGTTGCCTGTGTCTTCTCAACGCTTTCTGGTTGTGGTTCCTCTTTGGTTCCCGTTTCGGATTCGGTTTTTTTATCTGACGATTTCTCTAGCTTTTCAGGCTGCTTTTTCTCCAGGAATAGCTCCTCATGCTCGGCCCACTCCTCGCGCATCTTTTGTGTGGTATACTCCTTAAGTGATTCATTCAATTTACGCCGCTCCAACATGTTGTCTGTGTGCCTGGAGGATACAGAGAAGCAATTGAATTAGAAAATTGATAAATGTGATGGAGAACAAGATTTCTAGCAAAGCATTCACTACCTGCGGTGCGTATAGTCGGAGGCCTGATTTTCGAATTTCTTACTGCCCTCGTTGGCAATTTCCTTTGGCTCCTCCTTGGAGAGATCAATTGAGTTGCGACGGGGCATTGGCAATGGTATTTGCAAATCATCGCTAGCGGTTCTATAATGATAATGATAATGATCTTTTAATGTAGCTAGCTGCAATTTGTCAAATGGAATTTAAAAATAGAATGACCACCTACTTGTCAGCTGTGCGCATATCCTCCAGGGTGTCTATGCTCTTGTTGTTCAGAGATTGCAGAAAGCTCTTTGGTATGGGTGAAGTGGCTAGATTGGCGGGCAACTCATCATCGTCGTCCTCCAGGCATTCCTCCACAAAGAATGCCTCACCCGAATCGCCCAATTTCATTTGTATATCAACGGGCACGCCATTGATTTCAATGTCCACCTTAAAAACAAATAGTTCAAGTGTATTACTCCCTGTTCTCTCCCAGTATCTTTCTTTACCATGCTACTTACCACCTTCTCGCGACTGCGCAGCACGCCCAGCTTGCCGAAGCGCACGTGGAAGGGCGAACAGACGAATTCGCCATCGGGCTGCTCTACGGCGATCACATCGATGGCTCCAGTCAGTGTGGCTGCATTGATGTCATTGTAAAAGTCTTGCAAATTGCTGAAAACGCGCGCCAAACTGTTCATTTTGCTCGAACTTTAATAGTCGTCGAAATGCGCACACTTGTATCTTATATCGATAGCTTGTTATATTCGAATCAATTCGATTTAATTCTTATTTGCTCTTAGATCGTGTGCGTGTCTCTTCCGCCTTGAATTGTAGGTGTGCGAGTGTTTTTAGTCAGTATACATTTTATTGCACGTGATGTTGCTGGCGTCCATTCGCTTTGCTAGTGAATCAATCGTTGGCAACTGTAAATGACAGAAAAAACACAGCTGTAAGTCATACAGTGATCTATTTAAATATTATATGTATGTATTCTGATTCTCTTTCCGTTATGCTTGTAAAAATAAACCCTTGCGACATCTAGCCAAATTATTTGTGACATTTCAAATGTAGCGAAAACAAGTGCAATAAATGCAAAAGATGAGAGGAACAAGAAATTAGCTAAAAATACTCTTATTTTTATTTTGTTGTCGCTGTTTCAATTTGCGCGTGTCTTCCTTCTGCTTCGCTCAGAAAGTCAAGGTTAATGCATTCCGAATGCAAGCAAAACAAATACGAAGAGCGAATTCGAATTCGCTTTGGGTGTTTACGTATGTATGTACATACATATATTTTTTGGGCAGACCATATTGGGACATATTGTGTAATATTTGTCTTTATGTTAAGAGCGATATATCCAAGCTACATAGCGTATATAGCGATATTTTAATTAATACAGAAATAAACATCAAAGGGAAAGCCTGCCCACGCAGTACATGTGACATTCAAAGTGCATTCACTTGGCTTATTTGCTTCAATACAACAATAAAGTTCACGAACAAACAATAACTCTACGCAAGGTATAATTGTAATGCTTGTTGCCTTTGGCAACAGCAACAGAGCTTTCTGTACATATGTATGTGTGTGTGTGTCTGTACACGTGCATATCTATGCAAGTGTTATCGATAAAAGAAGTTGGTGTGATAGTTAACCGTTTTAGTGGCGTGTTTTACCGATTTTATGCTTGTGTGTAATAAAACAATAATATCGCAGAGAGACATACAGGCACAGACACACTCACACAAACACGCTTATTACTCATTTCTCATGCCACTGGAAATAAACATCACGCGATTTCACAAAACGGCATTCAAAGCAAGCACACATATATACATAATAAATACATTTATAGATTTGTAAGTTAATAACAAGTAAAATATTGTGTTTATCAGCATAGTGACATGCTGATTAAGCTGTGCGTTTCGTAGTATATATGTAGGTATGCGTAGATAAACCGTGCTCAACTGCTCTACAGACCACTAACGCACACATGCAAAGTGTTTGGAATTCAATAATTAGAATTTGCCCGTCTACTGTTAAGGTCAATGTACAACTGTGTTCAGCATGTTTTTAGCTAGATCTTTTTTTTATTTTATCATTGAACTTTTATTGTTTTTGCTTATCGCGCAGGAAACGGTCAAAAATATTATGAGGCGCCTATTATTCTTGCACTTAGACATGTTCGTCGTGTAGTCAGTTGATAAGAGTTTTGATAAACGCGCTTTCTTTTGTTCGATTGAATAATGACAACTAGAGCTGTTTAAATAAGCTAAATTTGGTTCATTCCAATAGTAACGCAGACAACACGCCACCTATCACGCGTCGTCGACTTCAGCGTTACTTTCACCTGCAAACAAAACAAAACAAAACGCAACTCAACGCAACGTGCGAAAAGCCCCAAGCAAAACAAAACGCATAAAAAAAACTTGCAAATCAAAAAGCTTGTGCAAGAGAGAGAGCGAAAGGGATAACGATGCAATTACTCGCCGCAGCAACAACTGTTTGCGAACCAGACGGCATTCAAATGGGCAAAGCGAATTAGTCGTAAGCAGCGCAGCGAGCCAACCTATTGACGTGTATTAAACAAATTTTTAATGTTTGTGTTTATTTATTAGTCGCAAAGCTGTTTAGTAAATTGTGTTGAGTCACGATCAAAGTCCAAGACATGCACACACACTCCTATGTAGTTAAAACAAGAACATGAACAAAGTCGAACAATTTTGTGTGCCAAGAAAAATCACATTGAATTGCACGTTTCTAGTATAATGGAAATTTTATGTGTCCGCTACCTTCGTTGTCTCTTTTTTTTGTTCTTCTTTTGGTTTTTCTTCTTTAAAAATCTATTTATTTCGCTTTTGTGGTTTCCTTTGTATTTTGTTGAATTTTCACGAAAAACTAGGAAGGCCAGATTAGGCCTCACTCTATTTCTGCAGCAGCAGCACTTTAAATTGTTTGCTTTATTTTATAAATATTTGTATTTTTTGTTTTTTAAGTTGGCACAATTTGGTTTAGATCTTTACAAAATGTTTAACAAGTATTATTTTGTTTCTTTTTGTTGAATGGTTTTATTTCCAAGTCTTCTCGTCTTGCTTGCTGCTTCGACGACTGCGTTTGCACAACTGAGTGCTAGAGCGACGACAGCGTCTCTTTTTACTTGGCGCGAGCAACAGTCCAAAGCTAATTAAATTAAGCAGCTGTCTGTGCGCGTGTGTGTGTGGGAGAGCGGTGTGCACGTTGCGCGCACTACTTAAGAGAAACAGAGCTTTCCGTTGTGTTTGTTTGACTGAAGAAGAAGAAGAATGGAAACAAAACCTGTAAAACCGGAAAGTATGTATATCTTGTAAAAAAACATTGTTGTTCTTGTCGTCACAAAAAGTTGTTGCTATGGTTGGTTGCTGAGCAGCTGTTTGTGAGCATTTTGCTGGATTGTCTGTTTCGTTCTCTCTCACCCATTCTCATTCAGTTGCTCTCTTCAAATATACACAACAAGAAATTTAATAACTGTGCTTATCAGCTGTGCCTTAAGCAGCTGCTGTTGTACATTTTGCAATTGCAGTATTTTACGTATGTATGTATGTATGCTCGTATACTTGGGTGCGTGAGTATGTGTAATATGTATTGTTGGGGATGACTTCGTGTCGTACGATGTTGCACTCGATAAATAAAAGCTTATAAACTAACCGACCGACAGGAAATGGCAATATGTATTTAGTATACACATGAGCACAGAGTGTGCGTTTGGGCCTAAATGTGTTTATGTATGAATGTCAGCCGTCAAGAAAATTCGATGAAGAGTCAAAAACGCACGTGCTCACGACCTTCTCGTATTTGCGAAAAAAAATGAAAGAATAATATAAATTCAGAACATATACCAGAAAAATTTGTCACAGTTTTGTTCGGTGGAATCTTTTCTGCAATATGTGTCTACCTACAAATTGTTGTCGAGTGCCAAATGATAAATAATACATAGCTACACTGAGAGAAAAAATAGTTAAAAAGCAAAAACTTACCGTAAATAAAAGTAAACAAAAAAATTAATTGAAAAGAAGAAAACTTAAAATCAATTTTAAATATTTTTTAGATTTATTTATAGATATAAATATTAACTCTAAAAACAAATGCGTAATTATGTATGTACATTCAACATATTGTACCAAAATAATCAAATGTAATAATTTTGCTTTCTACTTCTCGATCTGGTTTAATTGCTATGTTTTTGTCAATTTGTATGTATGTATTTAAATATAAACATATATATTTATCATAGATAATTATAACAAATACAAAATAATTGGCAAATGCAGGGCATACAAATAAATACAGTTGTATATAATATATATAGATACATATATATGTATATATGCGTATATATTTATTTTTATATAAATATGTTTATGCTAGATCTAACAATTAGGAGAAATAATAAAATAGCTGATGGAAAATGAATTTTCTTTCTAGTTTGCTAATAGATTTTTTTAGATACTGCATTAGTTTTATTACTTGTAAACAAAAATGCAAATGTTGTTGTTGTTGTCGTTAATGTTGTAATTATTGATGATCGCTTGGGATCTGCTTAGTTTCTATTTGCCTTTACGACGCGCATCCGTTATAGCACCCCAGAGTTCGATAATGAAATCATCGGTAAAACCGAAAGATTCTAAATCGGAATTATCGACAGCTTCCGCAAAGTCCATCGAATTCGATTTATTGTCACCCAGCTCCCAGATCTGTGACGCCAGCTCCGTATCGTTGATGCCCATAAAGGATTCCAGCAGCCCATTGATGGCTTCGACGCCAGCCTTGGTGGCCTCGTCGAATTTTGGCTCAATCTGTGCATTGCCATTGGCCTTGAAGCGTAATGTTTCCTTGCCGGAACCATAATTGCGACCGCCATTGAGTCCAGGCGCCGAACCAGATGCACGCGATTGGCTACGCGGTCCGATACCCTGGAAACCGCTGCGCACCGGCTCGACCAGACGCAACGTGAACGTCTCACCCGTCGCAATGTCCTTCAGCATGCGTGCCACCTCATAATGCCGTTTGCCCACCATATTCACTCCGTTCAGCTTTTCGATATGATCTCCCACCGAGATGTGTTCGATGCGATCGATGATCGAATCCTCTTTGATGCGCTTTATGAACGCATAGCCAGCCCCATTGTCGGTGATGGTCAGACCCAAAGCATCCTGCGTCTTGACTATCTCAATCTCTTTGGCCCGGCCCTTGCGATGGGCAAATATAAAATCATCTAGACCAATCTGTCCGCCCAGCAGACGTGTCATGTCCACCTTGTGCGAATTGAGAGTACAGAATAAAATTTCATCTTCGGATATATCAAAGCATTCGGCTATCTTTTTGTACAGCTCCCGGACGCTTGCGAAGCCAGTGATCAGTCCCGTCGGACTTCCATGTGCTAATTGGCAATGGAAGATCAACGGCGGCTTCTTGTCCACATCATTGTTATTGTTCTGATGATTGTTGTTGTTATTCTGTGTATGGGAATCGTAGGATTTGCTGCGTCCTTTGCTATCCTGACTGACATCACTGTGATCGGAGCTTTTCGACGATTTACGGGCAAAGAGCGGCATATTTGTAATAGAAAAGTCCTCTTTCCTCTATATATAGATTATGATAGAATATCGCTCGTTTTATATATATGTATATATCTATCAATATATCTGTGTACGTAGAAGAAATTTGTGGCAGTGTTTTTTGAATAGTTCGATATAATAGATAGTATAAAGGTTAGGTTTATTATTAGTTCCGTGTCCATATAAGTATAAGATGTGTGTATTTGTATATACGTGTTTGTGCGTGTGTGTGTATGTACATATGTATAACACCCGTAAACCGAAACACTTATGGAATCTTATCTAATCTAAGCACAACAATTTATAGTCGTAGGATAGAGTCAAAAGAGAATGAGTCAACCAACGTTTCAAAGTGTCTACAGTTCGAACAGAACTTCTACGGATCAAACTAATGCTATTTTAATGGAAATATGCTAAAACAAAGGATTATAACGCTTGACTAATGCATACATATGTATATGCATAGAATTTCTTTTTGACTGTGCAAAGGTCTAAATCCAATATTAGTATTGAATTATTTTCACAAATACCAAGTGCAAGTGAGGTTAAACACGTTGAGCAATAATAGATCGTGCGGCTGTTTGTTAAATTGAACTGGTTCATCTTACCCAGACTAAGTTGTGAATTAAACTGTGGAAATTTAGCTGATATATTAAAATTTGCAAAGATTACACGTCGCGCAGCAGAAATAAACCCGATGAAATTGAAAATAAATGAAATTTTTCTTTTTCTATAAAACTGGCAAAAACTTTTGTTACCGCTGTCTTTTTTTTTTATTTGATAAGATTTTAATGTGACAAGCGCGTGATAAGTGCACTCAAAGAGAGCAATGACAGCAAAAACAGAGAGCGAGAGAGAGAGAGAGAGAGAGAGTGAGAGTTGTTGTGAAGATAACGTATGCTTAGCCACATAGCGGCATAGCCGGGCGAATTAACTTCAATTCGCCTCATTCCACCCTCATTACGTTGAGTAGAGATGCAACTTAAAGGCGTTGGTCGATGTGACCAGCTGTGCTCAACAGCTGTAACCAAAATGGTATATTTTAGGAAAATGTGTTTTGTTATCTTCAGAGTTGGGCTTTGGCTACGATTTGTGTGATTCTTACTTTACTTTGTACCCTCGCTGCGTTTCGATATTTCTATAACACACTCGCTAAACGTATATGGCAATAGCACACAAGAATTTGGAAAAACTAAAGCAAAACAAATTTTAAAATCGAAATCGAACATCAAAAACTAACAACACATGAAAGATTAAACAAAGTGCAAATGAGTATGATATATGACAGGGCTTATAGTATGGTTTACTCATCCAGATAGATGAAAGAATTTCAGACAAGCTGGACATAAGCAAGATCGGAATTGAAATATGAAGTTTTTTTATAAATAAAGTTTAATTAGGTCATATAGTATAAATGAAATACTCATAATAGCGATTCAATATTAGAAATTTGATGGAGTCTAGGGGAGATACTGGAAATGAGTTAACAATAAACAAAGAAATACAGTTAGAGCAATCAATTTTAGTCATAGAATTTTTTTCGGCGAAAGTATTACATAGTATAGTTATTTTTTATTAGTCTAGACTATTTATGAAATATAATTTCAGTACGGACGTTTCTCTATATACAAATATGTATATACATATTAGTGAATTTCGTTTTATAGCTTGTTGACAATTTCTTGACTAGATATTTTTCAATGTGTAATATTTTATATATCTAAATGGTTCACTTTGTCTATATGTAGAGCTGTATAGTATGTTATTTTCTTGAGTTGTTCTTTGATTTTGTTTGCGATTTCGCATTCGTTTTCAAGTTTGCTTTACCTTGATCATGTTTTGATATTGTAGTTTTATAGCGAGCATAACTTAGCAGAATTTGCATTTGGAAACATCCGGTTTCTTTTTTGTAGAATGTAAAAAGCTATACAAATAAAATAAATAATTAAAACTATTTTTATATGAACTTCAATCAAATATTGTTTGATAAACTCCGCAGCTTTATAATTTATTCGCAAATTGGCGAGCTGTCAAAAGTACATTATATAGGTAAATATATGTTTGTACATACATATATATATTTTAATATATTTTAAGTGATTTAAAGCGTCAATTGAAAAATTTGTGTGGAGCAAACTTGAGAGGCAACTCGAGACGAGCCCCTTTAATCGAACATGCGTTGAATACATATAGACGACATAAACACACCTACATATTCATACTTGTATCTGTATAGAGGGGCAAACTCTTTCTATATATGTATATACATACATATATACATAAACGGTGTACATGTATATGTTTCTCACAACCGGCTATTTCTAGCTGAGCATAGCAGATTACCCGGCGAATGAAAAAACACCCATATCAAGGTCAGATTGGTTAAGCAGTGTGCGCGTGTAGAGCGCGCTATTCGTACCTTTACCACTAACAACAATAACAATAACAACAACAAAAACATAGTAAACATACTACGCATTAGGGTTACAGTTGGAACGAAACTAACAATTGGTGTGAATAAACAAATAATTTCGGTTGAAAGAACTTTAAATGTGAGTTGTTTTTTTATTTTTTAATTTTGTTTTTAACAATTCGCTGTGGTCTTAAAATTAACATAAGGGAAATTACTGCCTGTTAAATATTTATTTACTATATTAATTGTAAAACTATATGTATATATATATATAAATATATATATTAACTAAAAATGTTGGTTAACTCTTATATGTATTATATGAAAGTTCTCAATAACAATACAAATGAGATATGCGAGTGCTGACACGTGTAACAAATCTTATTTGGGTTGGGCATTTAATATCTAATTGGCGGTGCAATTGGCGCGAAAACAACAATACGAGATAACAATAACAACAACAACAGAAACAACGACAACAACAAGTGCCAACAACATTTCCGCATACGCAACGCAGCAAGTTCTATGAGATACAAATGTGTTTGCATATCTACCAGTATATATGTTTGTATATAGTGTATATGTATATGTATATAATATATATGTATGTATGTATATTCGTATATTTGTTGTTGCATGTTTACGCGACCCTGATTGGCTGTAATTTGTGGGCCCGACTCGCATAAATGTGGGCATAGAAGAATCTGTCTCGCTGCTTTGAAATAGTTGTATATCTGTGGCTGTGGCTGTGGCTGCTTATGTATCTGTATCTATGCCCATGTATTTGTATCTTTAGCTGGCGTCAACAACTCAAAACGTAAACAACTTGAACTGCGCGTGGGTTTCGCTTAAGTACACTGAAAACAACAACAAAAACTATATTATGTTATTATGCACATGCACTGAGCAATGACTAATTTTGCAGCTACTTAATACCCTCGCGATAAGGTGTAGTAATTTCCTAAACTACACTCGTGTAACCAAACAGTCTTTATATTGGGAAAGTTCTTTGCTTACCAGCTAAAAATGCAATCAAATCTAGTTTAAATTTAAGTAAAGGCCTCATTAAAAAAAAACCGCAGGCGATGCAAAATAAATGCGTACAAAAATAACAGAAATTGACAAAAATTCAGAATATTTAATGTTTCATCTTGAACTTTGCAAACTTTGCACAGAAACAACCAAAGAATCAAGGCTTAAGTCTTATTGAGGAAACTAGTTTTATGAGGTAGATAGGTTTCAATCGTATATCAAATCATATCATTTTCTAATAAGTAATGTTTGAATATGTATAATTTAAATTCATATCAATACTTTGTTTAATTATAATTATATTTTTCTCTCCTGCTACGTTTCCCATTCACAAAATAAACAATTCAAACATCATTTACATTTTTCATTGATATACATAAATACTAAATATATTCATTTTTCTGAGTCATAAACAACTAATATAGTAATAAATTATATTAGAAAACTAAAAATTATCATGTGACGAGTTACGTACATTAAATTTAAATCTGATTAAATTTTGTTTAAAAGCGTTTTACATTTTAGTTATCGGCAGTTTGAATAGCGATTGACGTCGTCGAACATGGCATAGGGTATATGTAATACGTAATACTCTCTCCTTATAATATATATATATATAGATATATACATACGTACATATAGATTACCTGTATAGCAGTCACACTTATTCATTCAACTTTCGATTTGTTTTTGTTTCGCTTAATTAATTTGCACTCGTACAAATGCTTTACTTTTTTTATTTCAACAACAAAATAAACTATATAAATTTACTATAAATATATGTACATATATATACATATATAAATGTAGGTAGATGGGAAAGAATGTTCTATAGAGAAATTTAGTTGGCTCACATGTTGTTTGTCTTATCGCATAAAGTGTACACACATACATACATATGTATATGTATAGTATAAAAACAAATAGTGCGGTTGCCTCTAGCTGTTGTTTTCAATTCTCTAATTTCGTAAAAAAAAAATGCCTCCTAGTGGGGGAAAAAAACCAAATACACATCAAGGTTATTTAAGCTAGCAGAAATATTAAATTACGTACAAAACGAATATTTATTATCATTCAGCATTTATCAGGATGGTATAAGGCGTTTGCTCACCTCATTGAGACAGAAAATGGGAAGTTGTATTCGTTGTACTTAAACATAGTTGTCGTAGAGTAGTTTTCGACCTTATGGGCTCGTCTTATCTAAATTTATATTTATGATTTTTTTAAATATAGTGAATATTTTATATTTGTATGAAAATGAAATGATTGTAGTAATATTAGTTCGTTTTTATTGAATTAGCATTATTTATTAATATTTATGTAATTTAGTTTTTATTGTTTTGTTTTTTTTTTACACAATATTTGAAAATATTTATCTTTCATTATATCAATGTTAAAGTCCATTTAAAAATAAGATCGCGACTGTGCGCTTTAATGAGTTTTCACTGTTTATTACGCGCTTAATCATTGCATAACTAAGTCATATGCAATATATAATATATGTATAACATATGTAGAATTAATAAAAAAAAAAACAAAACAAAGCTGTTTCGATGACGACAAAAAATGAACTGCACGTAAACAAATTGTCTTTGTTTATAATTTATTGTTGTTGTTGTTTACTCAGTATTATTAAGAATTTATTTACACGCGCTGTAATGTTAGCGAAATAGGCGTGGCAAATGGCAAATGGCATTTTACAACCAGCCGCAACAGCTGTTAACTGATTGCATATAATTGCACTTTATTATCGTTGTTGTTAGCCTGGTTTAATTGCTAAGCACTTAACAAAGGTTATTCTCTATGACACATACTCATACACAACCATATGTATATATATACTTAATAATTATATTTATTTGTAACCTATATAATATACATTTGAACCAGGCTCAACTTTCTTGTTGTACCATTGAAAACCTTCAGGGCATAAGGTTAAGTATTTCTTTACAAATGAATTTTACTGCAACAAAAACCACAACTCAATGTCGAAAACAAAAAAGAAACAAACGAAAACATAATAAAGAGAAATACCTTGCAAAGTTACTCTTAGCTGGCGCTCTCTTTAAAAGCTCTGCCCCAGAGCTTTGTGCATGCAAAAGCTTTTTGCAAACTTAGCAATACTCTCGAGTGATCGGATGAATGTACATACATACATATGTACATATACGTAAAAAGTTCGCTGTCATCGTTAAGGTGATTCAGATTTCGTTGACTAGGTCAATATTTGGTATGAGCGTATGAAACCGTTAACGGTGAAATTTAATTTTACAGTGATTTTTCATTTAAAATCGCTTGCAGGCAAGCAGAAAATTGATCTGAGCATTGTGTAGCAGCGCTTTGGATGTAAATGCATATGTATATATACACATACATATAAGCTGTGTGAAATATGGTAAGAAAGGGAAGTGCTAATGACGTTCTTCGTTGTTGTGTGCCACATAAATACCCTGTTTGTGCCGTGTGATAGTATGATATGTTGTATACGTGTTTTGTACTTAAAGGGAGAGAATATGATTATCTCTTATATGATTACACATTACACATATGTATATATATATACAAGAGTGGGCAAATCACAAGAGAGATGCTCTTCTCTACAAGAGAATAAATTTAATATATTAACACTAGCGTTAACATTCTGTAAATTAACATTTAATACATCGAATATATGTATATAACATAATAATATGTAAATAATAATAATAATGAATATTAATATTTAACATGATTTGTGAAAAAAAAAACAACAAACATAATTCATCAAAATAATACAGCCTATCTTTAATAATATGATATTAAACAAATAACATTTTTTTTACAAAATATATTTAAATAGAATAGAATATTAAACATTTATTATTAACAAAAAAAACTTAACTATATTAAGTAATAAACTATGACACTGCACTAAAACTGAAACTGACCCGCTCCAGGTCAGGATCGTGACTGATGCGACGCGGCGACTGGCGCGCCTTTTATACCTAGAAAAAGGTCACTCAAAATATGAGAAGAGTATGTTGAGCCTTTTTCTGTACTCTCTGAGTAGTTGAAATAGGAAGCGTATTTATGGAAAACTCAAATGACTTGATGTTTTATACTAATCAAGAATATATATGTGTATTATGAAGCTTTACATATATATATACATATACATATATTAAGCATACCACATATTTACATAAAAACAATATACCCTTCAGATCAATTAAGAATTTGCCATAATCTGTTGTTTATAATGTCTATATATATTTTATGAGCATTCTTCACAAACATACATATATAAAATATATATATATAATTGTTTACCCTTAGTTTTTGGCGTATGATTCAGTTTTTGGGCTAGACTGCCGAATTGTGCGCCATATACGTGGGTCTATATGTATTTTCTTGATACTATTATGGTGCGTTGCTCCCCGGACAGCAATTATTATTGTTTATATATAGTATATATATATATGGTTTTTATATATTTCTTTTTAGTTTATTTTATATCACGTTTTATTTTTATATTGAATCGCATTATTCATATTCGCTGACAGCAGAGTTAAAACAGAAACAAAAAGACAACAGCAACGTGACTATAAGAGAAATGCATACATAATTTGTAGTTTATCATGGGCCAAGTGCATTGAACCGATATTTCAGTGCAGCTGAAGCACCCTGTATCGGCTGAGCAATAAAGGCTCATAATGTGGAGCACAGATAGATATACATAAATATGCATACACATCTATATGTATGTATATTTGGCTGTGTCTGTGTTGTGTGCGACTTGGGGGCAAGTTTTTGAAAACATTTAACCGTTTCACCTCGCTGAACTTTGCGCACAGGGCAGGCAATTTAACCAAACAACAACAATTCAACAATCTGCAAACCAATTTGAATCTATGGCGCGCCAGATGAAAGCATATACATTTTTTTGAGATTTTCAAAGGGCAAAAAAATGAGGCAAAATAAAACAGTTTTATTACTCGCCGACACACAAAGCAGCTATGTATATTCCCACATTAGCTGAGCTTTATTGTTAATTTTTATTTAGTCAAATTGTATTTAAAGCCATTACTAGGCTTTATGGCCAAGAAATAAGTCGCTCAACAACACAGCTGAAAATGTTTATTTAAAAAATTTGCTGGTACTGCAGAAGGCTTAAATGTCAAGGACATTTTTCTCTATGCATAGCAACAATTGCATTTGCAGCTGCTTTACATATCAACTTAAAGAAAGCTTTTAATATAACAGTATATCAGATAAATGAAAAGGGCTTACACTTCAGTGACAAGATAAGATGTAGGGAAATTGGTTATCTTTGCTTAATTATAATGATGTTAAAGGTTGTCAATTTATACAACGAAATACTTAACATAACTGAAAAAGCCATTAACAGCGGATCACATTTATGTTAAATCACATTAAATTAACAGCTGGCTCTATGCAAATTTAAATTTTACTGTTGTTTTTCTTTATTTTTTTATGGCAAATTGAATGCTTATGGTTGACAAAGCGCAGCCGCCAGTGAGGAGAAAGAAAAGGGCGGGGGAGGCGAACTGAGTTGGCTTTCGTTCTGGTGGTAACAATTGTTTGCATTTAATGCCTAGGGGCGTGCGTGTACCGGTTCATAATATGGACTCTCTATAGCAATGTCACGCAAACAATTTACATAAATGACGTTGCTTCCGCTTGGAGCAAGCGGACAGCGCAGCCAACAAGAACAGCAACAGCAAAAGCAACAAAAACAAAGTATGGCCAGCAAATGAATGATGGCAAAAAAAAAAGAAGAGAAAGAACTTAATAGACAGACACGAGAATGAGAGTGTAGCAAAAAGTCAATTGTTCCGTCTGTCTGTTGGTCTGATTGAATTGTTCAGTGCGGAAGCGTGAAAGCAATCGATAAAAAATAATTTACAAAGCGCCTGCTGCCAACTACAACTAACGGCAAATATTCGTCAGACAGATAACAGCAGATAGAGGGGGAGCGAGAGAGGACGAGAAAGAGTTGAAAATGGCGAAGCGGCGTAAAAGAAAAACAGAAATGAATGCAACGAAAAATCATATCTTTTGGCCAAAACAACAAAACCCACTAACCAACTTCACGGTTTGTTGGAAATTTAATTTGCCTACAAATGGGTTTTTTTTTGTATCTCTTTTTTTCGGAGATTTCTTTGTGCCACCTGCGTCGAATGCTCATTGCCTTTGGGGCACGCCCTCTCAAAGTTGAGAATTTGTTGGAGCAAAGAAAACGAAAATTGTAAGCGGCACGTGTTGGCAACACAAATTAAAAAACATTAACACACTTAACGCTTTTTGGTCAGGCCCCCACCTCCACATCCTCTATTCAGACGAAATTATTTAAATGATTGCTTGAGCAAACAATATTAAACAATTGTCGAATGTAATGTTTACTACAATAATAAAATCAATAAGAGCTGCAACCCCTGCAAAAGAAAACTACCCGGCTAAATGCAGACATAACCTCAAATGTCTGAGATTGCATGACTCAAATCGTTTGAGGAAGGAAATTGCCGAAAAGGAGAGACAGCAAAAAAATACATGTCTGAGGTCATAGACATACCATTCTATGTTGCTATGGTGCTTTCAGTTATTTGGGGGTTGACTCTAAAAAAAATTATGATATGCATAAAATCCTAAATATATCCAAGTATTGGTACGTATGTACATATGTATGTATGTATGTATATTTTCCCTTATGATATAAGCTCTACTGTGTGCGGGTGGATGACAACACTCCAGAACACATTTGCGGTTAATTGTTTATCTGCTTTAGTGGTTTATGTATACACTGGAACCGCCCAGCTGCACAGCTGCACACCTGCAATGAATCGAGGCTAACTGCAACAATTTGTTATTTATCGATTGCCAATTTGTTATTTCTGTTATCATGAAAGTGGTTCGCTGCATCTCTTTCGCACACACGCACATCTCATCGTTTTAGCAGTGATTCTTCACTCTCATTTTTCTCCAGCGAATCATTCAACAATAGAGTTTTAGCATATATACATATATATTTAGTATATTATTAGTAGATTACAATTACATGTGCTTCATCTTTTATTATCGTTTGTTATTTGTATGGGAGGAGACAGACAAAAGGCTGAAGATGTGCCACCACCTTTCACTTTATTTATACATAAAAGTATTTTGGTTGAATGAGTTAATATCTATTGTGATGGGATGCTGTAGCGGCCGAGCATTTGAACAATCAATAAATAGCAAACAGAGTAGACAGAAAGTAGAAAACCTTTGTGTACGCACCTGTCGTCGATTCTGCTTGTGATTATTCCAGGCTGCACTTGCCTGCACTTTGGGCACAGAAAAGCACCGTAATGAGCAAGGAAAGCGGACATACGAGACCAGGTTGTTGTTGTTATTGCTTTTCCTCACACATATAGCCACAGACTAACGCTCACACACTTGCAAACACATACATATATAAAATTTCTTTCTTTCACCCGTTTTTAACTGGTTTTTATATGTTTTACTACACTACCCCGTCGATCTTCTGTTCACGCCACACATGCACAAAAGCAACTTTTAATTAAATTAGCACGATTTATGTGTTGAAGACAAATTAACTATTTCGGCTACTACTGGCGCATTAACTATTAATTCTACTGCTCTTAGCAGCTCATTTTTCACAACTGTATGACCAGCTCGCACACACACATGCAAAGAGTGTCGCCGTCGACCAGTCTGTTGTAGTTGTTCTAGAGATGTAAGTGATATAAGAAAACATCGATGCAACGATATAAGTCATCGATTTAAAATTGTTTACTTCTTTTCAAACCATATCGATATTAGTTGGTAGATGTTTACTATATATATATATATAGATGCATATATTGCATTTACAGAAAAGTAACGACTTTATGGTGAATGCAATTTTATTTATGCTCGAGATATTTACATTGGCTGTATATATTCGATATGTGGACTAAAAACTATCGGGCAGTTTGTTGCGATCGCTTATAAAACCGATATTGTGTTTGAAATAGGACCGCGAACGTAGAACATGATATTGCGTATTTTCTTTGAATTTAAATAGTATCAAACTTTTATTTAATATAATTTTATTTAAAAATATACATATTTTTAATTGTAGTGTTTATAAACGCTGGGCATTTCTGGCGTTGTAAAGAGCAGCAAAGCGGCTACACATATGAATTAACAATATAGAACAGAGCAAAGATATATAAAAGAAAAGAATAACATAAAAATTGGATAAAAAATAATTGTTAAAGACAAATCAGTGTTATCAGTATTTTGTTGTCTCTGTGTGTTTGTGTGCTCAAGTATAAAGATAAATGGGAAAAAATTATGCAAAAAGCTAAGCACACATAACTTAAGGTCACTGGAATTATGATTCGTGTAATTTATGGCGCTCTGGATACCGCAGCTGCATCATTGTCATGATTCAAACGACCACCCATTGTAAGACCACGGTCGTCGGCAAGTTCATCATCGTCCTGGTCGGGATTTTGCAGTTGCTTCTGACGTTTCAATCGCAGTTCAAATACCTCACTAATGGCATCGCGAAAGCATATAAAATTATAGTCAATGACACCCTGTCGATTGAAATTCTCTTCGCGCAAAATGCACACCAAAGCCAAAAACTTGTTCACTTCACGCATATAGAGTATCGTATTGTTATTTAGTTTAATGAGACTAGAACTGCCGCTGTCAAACGCCGTTTCCTCAGAGCTGTGGGTAGAGGTGATGAACTGTATATAATATTGTGCTTGTTTATGAATATATTATCTACTTTACCTGTAGATACTTGACAGATCAATGACCATATCAATCATGTCACAGCACAGCTCATAGATTTGCATATCCACAGGTGATGAATCAGTAGCAATATAGATTTTTGATACGACATCAAAGAGAAATGCTTTTTCGATGCCAGAGTTCTTTAGGGCAATAACCATATTAATAAATATTTTTGCTTTGATAAGGCTCTATCAAATCTACTTACTGGTATGAATATGTTCAACAAATTTTCTAGCGTGGGCAGCTGTGGTATTAGCTTTTGGACCACTTTCGAGAACGCTTCGAATATTGAATGATCGTAGATCGAGGTTAAGTGAAAACTTAGATGTATCTGATCTAGACCCGCTTCGCTGAGGTCATCCGACGAGCGTTGGTGTATATCACGTTGTGATTCCATTTTCGAATCATCGCTAATGCCATCAACCTATGAGAAAATAAACACCTGTATCAACAAAACATATTGATAAGCGAATGTTTGGCCTACCTTGTGTATGAAAACTTCGAATTTGATATGAGGATTCACTTTGTACGCTTCGATGACCGTATCCTTGAATTTTCTCAAAGCTTCGATGTAATCATCCTTGGCATCAATCACAAATACGAGAGCACCACAACCCCGAAAGATCATATCTGAATCGAATGGCGGCTTTATGAAATCAATTTGTCCCGGAAAGTCCCATATTTGAAATTGTACAAAGCTGGAATTATTAATATCATCTTTGACAATTTTACTCGTCGATTCAAGGAAGACCGTCTCATTCGGTGACATCTTATGGAAGACGACTTTCTGTATGGAACTTTTGCCTGATCTTCGCAGACCCATCAATAGTATGCGAGGTTTTGTCTCGCTGTTGTTAGATGCATTCGCTTCGAGATCTAGGCCATCCTGATCATAAGCACCGTAGCCAAAGTCTTTTGGGAACGGGTCCTCGGGATAGTCTTCATGTTCGTAGCTCTGTAATGAAATTAGAAGATTATTTTTAATAAGCGACTTGTGCTATTGAGCTAAAAATTGGTACGCATTTCAGTTGCTCTGCCATTCTTGATCTCGTAAGCGTGTACGGAACAAAGTTTTTCATCCAATTTACAGCTAGTTATCAGTTGTGGAGCAACTCGACTTTGATTTGCTAGGGCTTCTTTGTTTATTTACCATGGTGACGTAAGCGTGCGTTGCTTGTGCACAGCTATTGTATTTAACATGCAGTTAGGTTTACGCGCGCTATATTACTATAACAATTGTGTATATAATGGATAAAATTTAAAGTTTTAAATTGCGGAACACACAACACAAAAACTGTTTCTTATCGGAGACAAGGTGTGTACACAACAGCTGCCACAAACAGCTGATCAACAGTTAGATCAAGTGTGTGCACACCTGCTGCGCAATAGCTTAAAATACTAAACCAATGAATGCAGTTCAGAATTTTTGTAATGGTATTTTTGGTTGTCACAATCTGGTCACACTTAATCAATAATTTACTTGGTTTTGAGAAACGTGAATTAATGTTATTTTTGTTATTAAATATATAAGTGAGATGGCATCACGTGGATTAATACTATTAGGCCAATGCATGCCCTGCATCAAGCAAAATGCTTCCAAAATACGTGTTCGTCGTATGGAGCTGGACACAAATTTAAATATGGTTTGCAAAGCTCTCATCAGGCGGCATGTGGATAATATATTAAAATATTGTTAATTGCAGTACTTTAAGAAGGATACATTTTTCTTTGCACACGATCCGCAAAAGGTGTGTAAAACGGGCGATATTGTATTAATAAGAGAGCTACCCGAACGCTTGACACGGCTTATAACGCACAAGGTGGAAAAAGTAGTTTACCCGCTGGGTGACATAACCGATCCAATTAGTGGTAAAAAAGTTGTTGCTGGCAAATATCGCGAGGACATCGAAATGGCCAATCAGCTGTTCGGCAAATCAGAGAAGGCATTCGACTACGACAAGGCGCCGCCACGTGGCCGTCTGGAAGGCACCAAGGACTTTACACACGGCGAAACTTACATCAAATATCACGAAGATGGCAAGGATCAGCCCTTCGCCGTGTAGCCTTGAAGTACCTCCAATCTTGCTCTAAGTAGGCCCCTAAGTAGTTAAACAATATAGTCGACGTTACATTTTACTAAATATTTTTATTTAAAATGTCGATAAATGTTTTGAATGCATTTTTGTATGGTTTTGTTTTTGAAGTTTTTTTTTCTTTTTTATTGCGGCCCACATTCAACTGCGGTCAGTCACCGCTGAGCCAGGAATGAAGTCCATTATCTTTGTTTTCGTTTTTGATCCGATCCGTGCCATAAATTAAATTGTTAACTAATCACAATTTCTTACGATGCTAAAGTTGTACTGCAGTATAGGGTTTGCCACATGGGCGTTGTCATCGCATAGTTTTTGCTGCAATTCGAATGCAATTAGGGGTGAATTGAGATATCCTGTACTATTTTTGTGGCTTACTTGTTCCAGGTCTGGACTGGCGCGCAGCATAAACTCGCGCAGAAAGTAGCCACGATTGGGCATATCAAGCGCTAGAATGAGTTTATTATTGCCCAGCTGCTTGAGCACTTTCACCCAGTTGCTGCTGCTGCCGCTTGGTAGAGCATCGTCATCCTCGTTTAGCTGTGCGCCTGCATTTGACTTCGACTGCTCCTCATCGCTGCAGATAGACCATTGCAGCGGCCTGCTGGAACTGTTTGGGATAAGAAATATCAAATTATATCAGCTGCTCAAGCATAGTCATCCCTAATCCAACCTGAAATGCAGCTCCAGGCTGGCAGCCTGCAAAAACTTTGATACTGGCACCGTATAGGTGATGTTCAATGAGCTGCCGGAGCTGGGACAAAATTGCGCTACATCAATTGTGTGATTGTTTAGCCCCGCTATTACGCAGCTGCTGATGCTCCAGCAATCCAAGGGATGTGGCACAGCTGTTGCTGTGGCCAGTGGTGCTGCCGCCTCAATGTGCTCATCGGCTGCAGCGGGCTCAGCATTTAGCACAGTGTATATCGCATCCTCGCCAGCAGCAATTCCCGCTTCGCTTGCCAATTGCTTCGATCGTGCAGCTGTGTTGTGCGAGGATTTGCCATGGAAGGCGTTCGTCTCATTGCCTGCCACTGGCTGTATGATCAATATATCTGGCTCCTCCGGTTCCTGATCCTGCTCGGCGGACTGCAGATCGTCGTCCCCATTCTGCTGCTTGACGTTCGCATCTACATTGTCAGTAGCAGCCGGTTGCTGTGACTCAAAGCAGCTGGACTGAACGCGGAGATTATAAAGAAAAAGTACAAGATAATTAGATTGGAGTATAAGTTGAAGTATAAGAGAGTGGAGCTGCTGTAACGCACCTGGCATGTGGCGGCATTTGCCTCCTCACCATTGCACTCCTTGGGCTGGCCAAAAAGCGGCGTCTTCAGACTCTTGTGCCTGATCCACTCGAGGCTACGCTGATTGGCCGAGCGGCGCCCCACAGCGGAATCACGCAGACCCGCATCCGTGTACTCGAAGCCAAAGAGCGCTGTTATCGGATTATCAACAGCTTCCGATTCATTTGTGTTGCTCAGATTCTGCAGGTCGAGTGCATCGGCATTCTCTTTGTTGCCACTGCTGTTGCGCACAGCTGCGGGCGGCGGCACATCCAAGGCAAGGGAGAGCGTGCTCTGGACATGAGTCTGTTCCGTGCTCACCTTGTTGGTGGTCAGGGCCAGGTTGGCCGTGGGTGGCGACACTGTTTTGTATACATTATAAATGGCAGCATCGCCTGCATTTAGCTTACGGATAGCCTGCCCAGCATCGGAGGGGGAGAGATTATCGACAGCTGTACTGGCGACAGTGTTTACAACGACAATGCGCTCGTCCAGCTTGGAGGAAGGCTTGAGTTGCTGCTGCTGCTGCTGTTGTTGTTGTTGCTGTTGCTGCTGCTGCTGCTGCAGTAATCGTTGCTGTTGCCGCTGCTGCTGCTGTGCATCCACATCTATGGAATTATTCTCAAAGTCCTGGGAGAGTGTTATGCCCTGTGGCTTCTCGGAAGAGCTGTCCGTTTCATTGGTACTGCTGGCTAGGGCTCGACTAACGGCTGCAACGCGCACGCTTTGCAGCAGCTTCTGGGCAGCAGCTGGACGCAGTGCATCCTGTGAGACGGGCCATTTTGATTTGTTTTTGCTGACGATAGTTTTGTTACGTGGTGCAGTGGTTGTGATGCGTGGCTGTGGTGCATGCAGTTTAGGCAACGGCAAGTTAACTTGCGGATTGTTCATAACAGCCGTCAACTCCTCCTCCTCCTCGATGTCGCCTTCGCTCAATCGTATAGCTTGGCTGCCTCTGCCAGTGGGACGTGTTGTACTCGCCGCATACAGAAAACTGGGCCACGCACCGTGCGTTTTGTTCTTGAACAGTGTTTGCAAGCTCTGCTGGAAATTGTATCGATCCTCGTCAGTAAAACGAGTCGTTCCGTCGGGTCGATAGAGGTGACCGTCGCCGAACACCGGAAATCCTTCCAAGTGCTGCTGCTGCTGCTTATTGTGCTCCACAAAATACAGTGTGGAAACAGCAGCCAAACTGGATGGGAACTCGTACATATTAGACTTTATATAAATATGACTTATATATCATGCTTGGCTCACCAGGCTGCCATCACAATAATCAGCAGAAAGATGATGATCTGCATCAAGCGGCTGGAGCAGATTTCATAGCCCTCATTGCTGCGATTATTTGATTTGTGAACGCGAGGTGGTAAAATGCAACGTGGCTCTAACAAATCCTTGGCACGCAATTGATGGTTATTGTGAGTGTTGTTCGCTCGCTCCAGGTTCTCTATGCGCGTCTCCAGCGATCCGGTCACCTTGCATAGCTCCTTAACGGCCCCAATGTTCTCCATAAGTATACGATCCTAGAGCAATTAAAGTATATGTTTTTCAGTATCTGTATTGTTTGGCTTGTGTTTGAGTTTTGTTTTGGACAAATACAAATCATATTCAACATTTCTTTTGTATTGTAAATAAAACAGAGTCTTTTTATCAAATAGTGGTTTCCAAAGTGTGTCAACATTCAAATCAGAATAGTGTGACCATGAAGTATCACTGATTTTGGTGTGTACATATTAAATTTGATTTAAGTTGCCATAAGTGTGACCATAAACAAGCACCGCTTAAAGGACACATTTAAAATAGTTGGGAAAAATAAGAACATTTTGCATATGCCTTAATCAAATTATGATGCCCTATATATATTTTATATAACATGTACATGATATCCCCAATTCAAATTGTTACTTTCTTATAGTTGAATTATTGTCAACTATTCCTGTTTGGTTAATTTTTACAGTGTGACCATATACGCTAACTGACTACCAGAATTTGAAGTTAGTTTGAATTTCTTACCTTATTGACCAGCAAAAAGTTCTCAATAACATTTCCATTGGGGAGTACAACGCTGCCAGCTTCTTGGACTGCATCCGGTATCACCTCACGCACCTCCTGTGCTATGACACCCGTATCGACAATTTCCCTAGTGTCACTTTCGCGCCTCAAGCCCGAGTGCACCGCAAACTCCGGTTCATAGCGATAGCGGACAATACGAATCTTTTGCATGTTGCGCAACTGCACCGAAGTATCCAATTCGGCGATTTCCTGTTTAGCGCGACTATCGCTGGGCTGGACAATATGGCCGGATACCTTGAGATTGCCATGCACCACCAGGCTCTCATCCGGCCGATCCGTATTGATGCCCACGCGACCCGCATGAAAGATGGACTCTTGTGTAATGCCACGCTGCCAGCACAGGTCCACATCTGACTCGAATTGGCCCGGATTCGAGGCACGCACAATAATACGCTCGCTGCCATGGCTAACAACAGGAAAGTGTCCTGACGTGGTGTGCACATGCAGGCCAACGACCAGCTGAAAGAAACGCTGCTCCGGATTGGGACGTCCCTTCTTGCGCATGTTATTGTTGGTCGTCTCCGAGAAGTGAAGACGACCCACGGTTATCTTGCTGACAATATGGCTCTGGAGATCGATACTGATAAAGACAAGTGTGAAATATTTATGTGCTATGTCTTAAAACAATCTTGTTTAATCAGCAGACTTACGGTACAGGATAGAATGGCTTCTTGGAGCGATCCGATTGGCTCTGTTCCACGCGTATCGTTTGGTTGGGCGCCTCGAATTTGACACCGTAGAAATGCAAGTGAAAGGATTTGATTTTCTCTAAGCCGGACGGTGTCTTCACAAATTTGGCATCTCCTTGAAGGCGCGCATGGCACGTGACCTGAAAGTGATTCTTCTTCTGGCACACATACGCGTCATCCGAGACGCTGAAATTAAAGCCTTTGTCCGCATCCACTCGATAATAAATGACGGACAGCTCCTGCAGGCTCTGATCGCACAATTTGTGCCAGTTCTCTGGCTGAAAGGGGCTAAAGCGGATGCATTGCGTCAACGCTGGATCACCAGCCTCGCTGCCTGATCCACTGCCCCCAGCTGCATTGCTGGCCTGCCCATCCAGGCTGTTCTCTGCCTGGGAATTGATGCCGGACAGGGCCGGGGAAACGGAGGCGGAGCAATGTGAGTGCGCGGGTGTCTTGCTCGGATCGTGTTCGCTGTGATGGCTGCTGCTGCTGCTGCTACTGCTGCTCGGTGCAGCAGCTGTAATGGAATGATGAGAGTTGCGCAACGGACTGATTAAAAGACCCGACTCATGCTTGGGCACACTGGGCGCAAAGTCCGGGCAATCCAATTGAGTGGACATCTTGCGCTTGCGGGACAGCGAATGGACAGGGGTCGAAGGTGTGGAGCTGCGGTTCAGTGACAATTGACTGGTGCCAATCACCTGAACACGATCGCCCAGCCCCAGCGGCGAGGTCAACATGCAGGTGGACATGGACGATAGATTTTGATAGCTGCCCGCTCCATATATACCGTGTCCATTATCGTAATGCTGATAGAGCAGCTGCTCAGGCGGCAAATCGTGATGTTGTTGCTGTTGCATTGACAGCAACTGTTGCTCGCCCAGCTGCTGCTGCTGCTGTTGTTGTTGTTGCTGCTGCTGCTGCTGACAGAGCAGGTTGTTGGCATTCATGATCAGGCCAGTCTCATGCTTAACTCGCACATCCTGCGCAGGCGCCACAAAATGATGTCCTTGCTGTGGCGTTGCGAACTGAAGATCTGTGTGCAACAGTTGTTGCTGCTGCTGCTGCTGCTGCTGCTGTTGATGTTGCTGCTGTGGCTGCTGTTGTTGCTGCTGCTGGTGCTGCGTATTTGTTAGCCCTGAATAGATGAGCTCTCGCCCATTGAGCGCATGCACATCTCCCAGCGGACTGTAGGCGGGCTCCGAGCCCGAATCGGGCGGACTCTCGGGCAGATGTGCCAGCGGCATGGCCATCGCACTCACCCGCCCTGTCGCTCCCAGCTGTGCATCCAGCACGTTCATTGGCGGCGTATGCGGCGACTCCAATTTGGAGATGCCACCAACGCCGGCTGTCTGCTCCAAGCTGAGCGTCTCATTGTTGCCATGCTGTGCTGCATCATCGAGCGATCCGACGCCAGCGGCTTGCATAAACAAATCGAGTGCCTCATTGTCGATGCCATCCATGAAATCGGGGCGAGCTGCAAGAGAAAACAGAGCGGGAATGAGACGAAAATTGTATAGAAGAGTTGAGAGTGTGCTGAGCATAAGTATAAGATTATACGTTGTACAACATGTTGCTAAGAGTATAAGTGGGAGGATATATAGCAGTATAAGAGGGGAGCATAGTATAAGTAGAAGTAGAGTGTATGTAGAGCTAGGCATAGGAGCGTGTATATGTGTTAGTTCAAATGGAGTATATCTAAATCCATACTCAAGAGTATAAGTGGGAGTATAAGTAGAAGAGAGCATAGGAGTATGAGAAGTTTCATGTCGAGAGATTCATGAAAGTATGATAATGAGTCTAAGTATATATGTATGCTAGAATATACGCACGGCTATGAGTCATATGAGTTATGGATGAGTGTAAATATATTAGCATGCTTATGCTAATGAATACTAGTAGTAGTATAAATAGATTGGTATGAGGGTAAGAAAGATATTGACTATTTGTTGTATTTCGCCTGATTATTGGCAAATGATTTGTGCTCACAAGTATAACTATGAGTATAAGTGCGAGTGTAATTAGTATATCTACAAGTACAAGTACAAATATTTGTATGAATATGATTAAGAAATTGAGTAAATGGAGAATAAGCATGTATCTGAGTATGAGTATAATTGAAATGAGAGAATAAGTTTGAGTATACATATAATAAATATACATAAGTAACCAAGGAGGCAGAACTAAGACATGTGCGTGACTAGGAGCAAGTCCATAAGCATGAGTATATATAGGAGTATGAGTAAAAGTATTAAAGTGAATGAATATGATAATTATGCACATAACTATGGGTATAATATAATATATATGTCAAATATAATGAATAATGAATAATAATAGCAATAGATAAAATAAGTAAAAGTAAGCAAGAATTAAATATTAGTAAAGGAATAAAATAAAAGTATGTATGATACTTAGTCTAAGTAGGGATATAAGCTAGCATATTATCATATAAATGAGTAAGAGAAGAAAGCAATATGAATACGAGTATGATAATGAGTATTAACGTAATGTAATAATTAGTATAGTGTGATGATAATGAGTATAAGACGAAGTATAGGTATGCATATAAATTAGTATAAGTCTGAGAATGAGAGTGTATATGCAAGTTAAGATTATGGACAGTCTTTATAGTATACTCGTTGTGAATATATGTGTAGGTGTGTATAATTGTAAACTGAGAGTGTAGAAGAGTGTATAAGATTGACTGCAAACTGTGAAGAGCTCAATTAGCTAGACAATGAAAACAACTGAGAATTGAGTTCTTATCATACGACTTAATTGCCTGCAACTATAAGATTTTCACATTTATTTTCTATTAATTGGCTTTCTATTCAGATAATTAAAGTAATTGTAAATTTCCGTCTGATATTAATAAATAAAATAGTTAAAACAAGAACTTGTTAGCTAAGCTATGAGCAATCCCCAAAAAATGTATTGCCAAGTAAATAAAAATATTTTTCAAATATTTATTTTGTGCACACGCTTGCTGCAGCTCATTGAACACAGATTATTGATAATGTTTTGTTTTTATTTTAATTTTTTTAATATTATATATTTGTTTTTTAGGAGGCGTTGACAACCAAATGCGTACCACAAAATGAGCGATAAAAATGGAATTCTAATTGTAATCAAGCGAAAAAAAAAACATACACAAAAAATAAAAAAAGAAGAGCGGGGAAGAGAAGTGAATTGATAAGCGGAGCGTGTTTGATCGATAAAGAAGTGAGGCAGAGCAAGAAGTAAATGCAAATGCCAGGTGAAATAAAATTATACAAATTACCATTTAATGTTTTTGGATAATCCATAGTCAAGTTGATTTAGATATAACAATAAATATGTATATTTCGAGTTTGTTTTTGTATTGAATGAGACGCGTTGGCCAGGCCCAAACAAATTGCACTAATAGCCAAGTTAACAGCTGCTGTTGCTGCTGCTGCTGCTGCTGCTGCCACACAGCATCCACAATAATTATTATAGTATTATAGACCAATCGACAAAGAGAGTGAACCAAAAATAGTTGAAATAAAACAACAATTATCTAATGCACAAGCGGTTGATGCACTTTTCACAACTCGCTGAGCAGTGAAAATGCGCTTTTCCAACTGTTTAATAGTGTTTTTTTTACTTTTTTTTTTTTTAATATTATATATAAAGCAAAAGAAAAC
This sequence comes from Drosophila navojoa, assembly GCF_001654015.2. The sequence goes on along the minus strand of NW_022045876.1, from coordinate 1,157,868 downwards.
AAAATTATAATCATATAAACAACTTGAACAGAAACAGAAGCTCGTCAAGTAATTGAAAGCGAAAATGAAACCCAATTAAAAATAATAAAAGAAAGAGAGAGCGTATAAGAGTGAGAGAGGGTCAATAGAAAAAAGAAGGGAAAAATAAAACCATGTGGAAATTTAAATCAAATTATATATTTTTGCAAGTGTTTTTTCATTGTAGATTTTAAAATGTTTTTACATATGCATTCACAATTCAAAACATTGCAGCAAAAGCTGTTTTACAATTATTATTTTACTATAATTATTGTTTTTGTTATTGTTATAAAATATTTAATTTGATTTTTGTTTTTTAGCCGCGCCTCAACGTCAAATACGTTGAGTTATTTCAGTGCACTGAAATTTGATTTGGCCTGCTAAATGATTTGAATTCGCGTCCTGCTCGCAGCAATATTGATCAAACAAAGCCAAGCAGGCGACATTATTTAGCAATATATAAACCTACATACATATTTATGTATAGCATATAGTATATATCTCTGTATGTCTCTATATATCTATGGCTATGCCCAAGTCGAATGCTGTTAAGCATTTGCCGACTGCTACATTCAATTTATTTTTTATTTGCCATCTATTTTGGTAGCCGCATTTAGATTTTGTTATTGACGAAACGGCGCATATTTTGGAGACCAGTCGAAGGACAATTTATGCCACTGCTATTTTATGGCCCTGCCATGGGACATTATAATTCTGGATTTTTATCATCACCAACGCATATCGAATCTATTTGCCTTTAATTTTACTCCAAAAACAACTGTACTTTAGGAGCTCAACTTTTAGCTGGGTAACGTTGCTCAAATATATAGTAAATTAATTTTATTTTAATTACTTTTTTTGTTTCATACTTACAAAAGTCCGGAAATTCGAATTCCATGTTCATATCCGAAAATAGTTAGTCCAATAAATGTTTATGCGTTAGTCGTCATCCTTTCCAGATCTTATCAGACTCTACCGCATCATTCCGATTCTTGTTTCTGCTGCAAGAGTAGAAGTTAAGTTTAATGGAAACTTTTTTAATCGTTAATTTTTACAATATTCACAATTTCTGTTTATTGCACTCGTGTTGCAATTGTTTATAATTTATTTTTCAGTAAAGTTGCAATTCGAATAATAGAAAATAGATGCATATATGGTCAAGTTTTTGTCGCGTCTTATTGTGTTTATTACAAACTAACTCTGACTTTCCATAATTCCCGGAACATTGTATTTATTATAATAAACAACAATTCCCGTTGAATATCATTGTGTTGAAGTATTCTCTCTTATGCGACGCGACGTTGGCAGACAGCGCGATTATAGATTTTTTTTTTAAGATTTAAGAAACATGTTTTGTTTTTTTTTTTGCTTCATGATATCGACATGACGTCGCAGTTAATATATATAATATATATATGTATATTGTATATATATATTTATATGTACTTGACATGATATCTCATTTGTACTGTGGACCAGGCGAAACGAAAAATAAAGAAAATAAATAAATAAAATGCAAAAATTACAGATAAACAATTTGCATTGCCAGCACACGAGCTATAAACTGATGTCTACTAAGAGTATTTTGTTGTTGTTGTTTATATGTATGTATGTATGTATAAATATACCCGAGTGTTAGGTTTGTGTTTTACTCAGAATTTGACATTAAGCTTTAATGGGCATTAAGTTATAGGAATCGAGCTCGTGCCGAACCGTTCTTTTAAACATTCCAGTTTCTATTTGTATACATACATATATGCATATAGTCACACACATACACACACACACTAAGAAAAATGCATGCCTGTTTTTGTTAGCTAAACTCTATGGAAATGTTTTGAATAATTTGGATCTTTTCGGTTGCATCTTAATTAAATTTTCGAGTCAGGGCTTATGGTAGCTAGAAACATATTTAATACTTTACTTATGTTTTTGTATACTGCATATACTATTTATAATACATATACTATATAACGATTCATTAGAACAAATGTCTTAAATGATCTAGATACATTTGAAATAGTTTTAGTTCATTAGGAATTCATTGAAATGAACTTTATGATTAGCTACGCATAAATTTCAACTGAATGGCTCTTATAGGCTTAATGGACAGATATTTGGTTTTTGATGAAGTCTAAGAATGTAGCTACGTCACGCCTTAATAATATGCCAACTTCCCTATCTTATCTAAAACTCGTTTTTTATATGCGGAACGAATGAGAATTCATTCAGTTTCATTATTATTTTATAAACTAACATCAATTTATTTCTTCTTATTCACAATGTGAACGCATCCTTGTGTATGTCTTTTGATAATCAATTTTCAGCAAGTTTTCCAAATATTTTTAAAAAGAAATTTCAGATTTTTAGCGCAGCTAAGTATGCAACGAAATTTCGTAAAATCATTTCGCATCAAACTTAATTTTGTGAATGCAAAATCTATGTAGCACGCAGACTAGAATATATCTTTTTCAGTTGTTGTTGTTGCTTTTGTTTTTAATTGCGTTTTAAGCGACAAAGTTTTTTTTTTTTTAATTTGTCTGTCTGTCTGTCTGTGCGCTTGTTTCTGTGTCTGTTTCTTCATTTTTTATGGCCACTCTGATTGTTCTGCGCATTATATCTGATTTATTTATATTTCATATGTATATATGAGTATGTATGCAGACATATATACACAGTTATATATATATAAATGTGGTGCATTGAGATGAAATGCGGAACTTCTCATATCGGCCAAAGAGCGTGACTTAATTGTTTTCATTCACTTTCTAAGACTTTGCTTTTGAGTTCATTCATAAGTAACTCTTATGAGAAGCAAATATTATTAAAATATTATTATTATTATAAAAAATATTATTAATTATTTAGAAAAATGTATTATTATTATTATCATTTATGAAACGAGTTGAAAATAATTAAAAATGCTTATAAAATAAAAAATATTCATGTTGTATAAAAATGTATATTTTTATATGAAATTTAATATTTATAATGCACAATAATATATAAAAATATATATATTATTTTAAGATGCTAGTTACATATTTGAATATAAACTATAAACTTTCTGCAGTAGTACTAAACAGAGAATATGGATTAAAGACATTCTCTAGAGTACGTCTCAGCTATCATCACATTTGCTGTTGTTGTTGTTGTTGTTGTTGTCGTAGTCGCATTCATTGACGTCGCATTGTCGCAATGATTTTGATTAAATTAACGCTTCGACTACAGCTTCAGCTTCAGCTTGAGCTATGGCTATGGATATGAATGTGGATTTATACATACATATGTATATAATGTGTATGTATATTATATATGTATGTATATAGATATTTGCAAAGTTCCCAAGCAGAACAGCAAACAAAATGCTTTTCATACGAAAATAACTCAAGTGAGTTGATTTGATTTAGTTTTGACACAACAACAACAACTACAAACAGCAACCAAACTTGATTTGGAATTGGTAAAAAAAAAAAGAATACTGAAATGAAATAGAAAACAAATCGAATTGAAAAAAAAAGTATAACACGTATAATAATGACAAGAGTTTTTTTTTACATTTTTTATTGAAGAAGCAGCTGCGAGTTCTTGAAATAACTAAATTATGAAAGAACAGAAAGACTAGCTGACTATTGAATGCTCTATTATTTATTTTTATTTTTAAATTATTGTATAAACAAATTAAGTTTATAATTTATTTAAATTTATAGATGTGTTTCTTGTTTTTATATATATTTTTATTTTATTTTTATTTCCATATTAAATTATTTTGCAATAATTTTATTTAATTTCTGTCCAATTTTTCAAATAGCTTAAGCTTTGTCATTTGAATATTAATCATATTTAAGCTTTTAGCTATACTTATAGAAGACTTATCTAAACTGTATAAGAAATACCATATAACATTTATACGCTAGCTAATCAACTCTTTTTGTTTATATACGAACGAACAGATGAAAAAGTGCCATAAAAACCTGTCGCTGCTGCTGTTGCTTTAGCTGTTGTTGTTATATTGATTTAGCCGGAAGTTAAGCTCAGAGGCAGATTGTTTGTTTTTGCTATAATTCTTATTTTCTTCTTCTTCTTTTTCTTGTTATTATTGTCGCTGCTTGCAGGGCGCTCATCCTTGAGCCACAGTTAACAAACAGCAGCAAAAACTGTAAACGTTTTTTTGGGTTTGTGTCAAATCTTTAGCATTTCAATAAAACTTTTGCATTGAGCTGCACGATTTGGCCACAAAATTGGTTAGCCATAAATCTGATTCGAAAAAATACCTATGTATATATACACAAAATGAGAGAGCGAGAGAGAGAGAGCGAGAGAGCTTTGCATGCTAATTGTTGTGAGTGGCATGTGATTTGGAAAATATTTCAATTACATGCGGATTAGCTGGGTAAGATAAGAGCTCCATGCTCAACCAGCCAGAACTGAGCAGCAACGCATGATTTCAATTTGTACGTATGCAAATAGTCGACTCTAGACTCAAGCGTCAAAAAGTTAATATATCTATCTATAGGGATTTATGGGCATGTGTCTCAAAGACCAAACAAATCAATCAAATTAGCGAGCCGACTCTAAAGAATTACGCAAATATGTTTGAATTAGCCTCCAAAAAAATTTATATATACATACATATATAATACAGACCAATCCATCTGGCTGCGATTTCAGGGCCTTTTTAATATTCATGGTATTAACATACATATATATGTCTGTATATAATATCATAACTATATCTATTATGATTCATGTGTAATATATATAGATATATATATGTATGTCGATTAGTCTGGGCCGCTGACTAGCAATTAACACTGTTTTGTTAAGTTCAACGAAAGCATGCCACACATATTGGAAAGTTTGTAAATTTTTTATTTGTTTCAGCCTTAAAGCCTGGCTTTATAGTAATCGATAACTTTCTGGATTAAATATACTTAAAAACTCTTTCGTTCGAATGGAATGAAAGCTAGGATTCATTCCAGGAATATTCCTATTTTCAAGTTCCTTGAGACATTTATAGACAGATTTTTGTATAGTTTAATGACCCATCAGGAATATTCAGGTGTCCCTCTAATGAGCATTTGCAACTTGTGCCAAAATTTGTGTCAACTATTATTTGACACGTATAGAATATTGAAAAGTTCATTGAACTCTTAGATTTATGGCGTTGCCATACTTTTCCCCCCTTAATATTGTTATTTCAAAAAGTGAAATTTTACCAATAGGAAAAATATATAAGAAATAGCTAAAAAATGCGTTTTAAATTAACAGCTACCCACTAAGCTAGGCACATTTTAGCGTTGCCATACTGCTAGTATTCGAGCTGCTATTGCTCACAGCGTTTTTATTACCTGCTAAACATTTAACAACTCAAGAGATTTGCTTTTATAGCCAAAATTAAGCTCTTGATATTAGCCACAAATCACAACGAAAACATTTGATACCACAAAAACAATTAACTGTTGTTTTGCCCACTGAGGCGCTCGCGTTGCCAGACTTTAGTGCCAATTACTGGAAGCTAGGGGAAACATTGATCAAACTCTGATATAATTAGCATAATAAAATTATACATAATTGAATATATTTTTATATATAAATGTTACTCTGCACAAAATCCGGTATTATGCCACTTGGCAATTATTTCAAGTTTTTAGTATGATTTTGTTTTTAAAGAAATCCCAAGAAGAATAGAAACAGAAGCGGATGTATACAAAAGTCGTATGGTTTTTACCCGCTGATAAATAATATGAAATATATGTTTTAATTTGAATAACCAAATGATGATCTATTCAACAATAATTTAAATAAATTTATTGAAATATTTCTATGGGTCTAACTTCTTGCTTGGTGCTAGAAGAAATCTAGAGTCTTAGGCTTGGCTTTTGCCCCCTTTTCATGCACATCATCTTCTTTCTCTTTCTCGCCGATCTGCTTTTTGTTTTTATTTCATTTTACAAATTATTGCCGCTGCCGCCGCTGCTGCTGCGCTGAAACCCAACCAACCGGTTGAATTTGATGTCTTTTGCTGATGATATTCCAATTGCTTTTTGTTGTTGTTTTCCTTTGGAGACGCGCGCTGCTGACGTCTTAGTGGCTGCTGCGGCCACTTTTGTTGTACTTGTTGTTTTAGCTTTTTGGGCTATTTGTTGTTGTTGCTGTCGCTGTTTGTTTTTGCGCGCTTGGCACAGGTTGAAACGATGTGGAAGAAGCAGCGGTAACAAAAAAAACAAAACCGATAGCAGAAAGAGACGCAAATACCCAAACTGGCCGAGATCTTAGCATGTATTTGAACTTGGTTACCATCTCCGGCCGTTGTAGGTGCCCACCACTCCCGCCCCACCACTGCACAGCCCACCTGTACGGCATAAATTAGTTAAGTCGTGCGGCAGGTGGGCGACCACTTTACATTGAGAGGAGTCTCTCTCGCTCGAGTTGATGTGCCAGACAGCGTTTAAGCCAGCAACAATTAAGTTTGCATTCTTTAACAAATCTCTACTGTTGTTGTTTGCATATTATTAAATGAAAGGTAAGCGCTTGTACGTGGCTTTAGCTTGGTGTGAGTATGGCACTCACACGCGCAGTCTATCTCGCTCGCACATCAACTCGCGCTTAGATTTGTGTTTTTGTGTTTGTGCTGATGCTGCGCGAGCTGTTGTTATTGTATTTGGTTTTTTTTTTGTGGGAGTTTCATTGTTTTTGCACATTATTATTTGAACTAAGATATACATTGGAATCTGTGTGCAAACATGTTTACTTGACGCACGCACACAGGCACACATACACAAGCACGCACACACACACAAATGTGCACACGCAGCATTTGTTTTGCCCATTTGCACAGATTTTTTGTGTTGTATCTTTTTTATGGCTTTTCTTAATTTGCAACAATTTTCCAGTTTTTCACTAAGTCGCTAGCTTTGACTTTGATTTCATTTGTTGTTTGTGTTGCTTTCTCTCTTGCACTTGCTTTTTATAGTTGTACATATTATTGCATTTTTATTTTGCACACACATATTATTGTATACATATATAGATATAGAAATACACTTACACAAATTTCCGTTAGTTTGACGTTTGTATTTAACTATAATTGTTTACGTTTATTTGATCGCTTTGGGTTTCACGCTTCGTATACGCGATTTAATTTTACTAACAACAACTACGGCGCTCGTCTTTTATTATTTGTGTGCCGTGATTTCTATTTGATTTGATATATGGTACACATACACATATATCAAGTTATTTCTTTTTTTTTTTTTTAATTTTTTCGTACAACCAGAGCGCGATATCTAAATCGGTTAGAGTGTGAACAGCAACTGGGCGAGATCATGCGCTCCGTTTGCCTGCCTCTCCATAGCCGCTGCTTAATGAAGCTTAGCTTCGGCTGCGGAGTTGCCAGTGCGCTCGCCACGCTTTGCGCTCATCTGGCAACTACGTTAAGCCGAACACGCGCGCGCTCACTCACACACACACGATGGCACATAGCCAAGCGCGCACGAACGATAAGAAGCAACAACAAGTAATGTAAATTAAATTATAACTAGTCGAGCCAACAACAATGGGCCTTAAGCTAAGCCCGGCACATTTACTTACTGTACAGCCGAGGAGTAGCGACGCGACGCCAGCGTCGGCGCTCTCACGCTGACACAAATCTGTGTTGGAGAATATTCTCACTGAATGTTTTTGTTTTTGTTGTCATTTGCGCCTTCAACTAGTGTTGTAATGCGTTGCAGTTAACCCATCAACGCATAATTTCAACTTTAAATCACTTAATGGAGCTCTATGTTTACATGAAGAACCCATATATACATATAAATACATGTATGCATATAAGTATGTACGCACACACACCAGCACATTTCGGGTAGCAGCTTTCTCTGATTGAATTAATACGTTGATTTATGTAAATTACACTAATTCATATTACTCAATTTGCTATTTAATATTCATTGCTCGATTGCGCGACGTTCGTGTTCTCGTTCTTCTTTCATGTGAGAATAGTTTTTATTTACTTTCAGAAAGAGAAAAAAGGTAATTTATCTTGAATTCAATAGAAGAGCGTTGAAATTAACGAGCAGTTCGAATGCATTTGAGGATTAAATAATAAGTAAAAGCATTTCAAAACATTTGAGAGCTTCATTGTTTAGGTAAGCTAGAAGTTTGATAAAATCAAAATTTACAGTATAGGTTGAAAATATGGCTATTATAAATATAAATAAATAATTTCCAGTTTTTGAGCTAACAATTTGAAGCGATTCAAGTACATTTATTGTTTATAACAATTTTTAGGCTACATGGTAAAGCTTGCCAAGTTTTTCCAAAAGACCTGGATTGTTTTTGGGAAACTTTGAAATTGCATCCAAGATACAAGCGGCCACTGCAATGAATAGAAGTATAGATTAATATAAAATATCATAGATTAATATACATATATAGAGTAGAGGTACTCACTATTCTTGTCCTCTGGCGACATAAATATGGACAAAATGCTGAATTCATCATTTTTACTTATCTCCAGCATTACTGCTGCTGTAGTTGGCTCCTTGTTGGGCACATAGAAATCGTTCAGTGTGCGCAACAAATCCGTAAACGTATCCGAGTCAAAGCCAGCGCCAAGTACTCTACATAAATTGGGTATTTCAATCGATTTCAAATATTGATATTTCTGATTTGGTGACAATTCCTTCCAAGTCATATAAAACTGGGCTGTGCCTGACGGAGCAGGTGGTATGCGCTGCAGGAAAGCCAAATTATTAGAATTGATCAATAATAATGTTATACTTTTAGGCTTACCTCCATTGCTGTAACTGTTTTGTCCTCTGAAACGATCTTAGTTGTGTTGCTTGTGCTAGGTTTTTCAATTTCAATTGGCTTGGCTACAGGTGTGATATCATTCTCTTTCCTTATTGGCTGCAACGGAGTTTTATTGAGGTTATCTAGTTCCTCTACAATTTTGATACTTTGATTTGATTCAGGTACTGGCTGTACCAAATCGGGAAGAACAGTTTCAATGACTTTTTTCGTAGATTGTGAACTATCTTCCTTGACAGTTGACTGATTAGCTGGTTGCTTAGTTTCCTGAATCTTAGCATTTAAGTTTTCGTTGACTGGCTTTTTCACCTCTTCGAAGGGTCCACAATTACTATTGAATATCTTATCAATTTCTTCATCCGAGATGCGCAATTGCTTTTGCTCTTGCTGACCAGGACGGGGTGTTACAATATCTACAACAGGGACACGGCGCATGCGTTGTTTGGAGCGCCTGGATGCAGGCTTCTCAAATGGCAAGATATCCACAAAATCTTCTCGATCTGGACTGAAGTTGGGACCATTTTTGGTAGCTAGGGAATACGACATAATTAGCTAACAATATATATTATATTATTATCATTGAGTACCTATTTTTCGCAAACGATCATTAATGCGTTCCAAGCTGCGTTTGGCTTCATAATTCTTCGGGTCTATGGCCAGCACAGTGGTGCAATCTTTAAGGGCTTCCATGTTGTTTCCCAGCGATTCGTTTGCTTGCATGCGCCTATAGTAAGCCTTGACGCACAACTTGTCCAGCTCAATGGCTGCATTGCAATCCTCAATGCAGTTATCATAGCTAGAAGAAGCAAAATCGATTTATTTATCTATGCAATATATACTATATCATTCATTACCTTTCTTGCTTCAAGTAACACAAAGCTCTATTGATAAAGTAAATGGGATCCTGTGGATAAACTTCAATAGCTTCGGTATACGCTTCAATGGCCTTCTCATATTCAGTCAATTTCACATAACTATTGCCGCGATCCTTGATGTCATTTGCCTTCTTATGCTGCTGGGCCAGTGTATCTATAGGAAAATCCTTTTTCTCAGTCGGGGTGCTCGCTGCGGAGTCAACTGAGCTACCTTTGGCAGTGCTTGATGCTGGCTTCTTGACTGTCTCATCCGTTTTCTGGACGTGGCTGCGCACGGGTGTATTCTAAAAAAAACATGTTGACCTGATATTTTATATACATATGACCAAAATTTAGATTACTCACGTTTTTCTGAATTTTTGGAGCGGGAGCATTTTGCATTGCCAGCTCCTTGCTTTTTATTTCCTTCTCCCATGAGTACAGATCTTTGACCGAGTTCTGATACTCACGTGCGTTTTGACGCACCTGAAATTGTAAGTCCATTGCCTTTTTTTCGCTACTCATTTTACTATTTAATAATTGTTGTTATTCTCGAAGAGCGCAATTTTTTTTGGTTGTCATGACAGCGATTTCTTACGACAATGTCGATTGCAGCAATCTGCCATCGATAGGTATGCGATAGTATTGCGAAGAATCTTATCGATACTCACACACACACAGCTCGCTTTTCAACACTTGAAATTTTATTTATGTTTTTCGGTGGAACAGACTAAATTGAGAAAAATTATTAAGTTATTTACATAAACAGCTGCGTGTAATTTCGGACAAGGGAGCTCAGTAATTATGCTCCGCCTATCGACTTTGAAAGTGCTCACAGAGACGGCCACTAGACAAAAGTAGGTAACACTATCAGGTCGTTGCTCTTTTGTTGTTGTTATATAAAATAACGTTTTAAACTTTTATTTTATTGTAGTTTCAACAACAATGCAAGATATCAGTCAAAAAAACCGGAGACCTACTACGATGTGTTAAATGTTAATCAAGATTGCAGCAAGCGGGACATACGCAATGCCTACCTGAAACTGTCCAAGCAGGTGCAACAAGTGTCATTGATTATCAATTTATTTAACTAATTATATATGTATTTATTTATAGTATCATCCTGATGTGATGAATAACGCAGCGAGTGTGGAGAAAACAGCACGATTTGTAAAAATCACAGAGGCTTATCAGACATTGGTGAAGGCGTCATCCCGTAGAGATTATGACGAAAGTTTATCATGGAATCCGGGCGCGATGCGCGAAACAATTCCACCCTGGGATGTTAGGCCCAATTATAGCGCAAACCCTGGCCCATATTATGGCATCAAGGGCTTAAATCGTGTCTCCAACTGGCAGGTAGCCTTATTTCTCCTCTCGCTCGGCTTAATAGGTGCAATCTTTGGTTTCAGCTCGGTGAGGTGAGTACGTTAGACTCAGATGCGTCTCGGAAGATATTCTAAATGAATCTTTGCAGACATTCATTCGAGCTAAGCCGTCAATATCAGGACGATGTCTCAGCGGAGGCGAGTTCTCACCATGCGGCCGTAAGAGCCGATGCGCAAAAATATGGCAATGAAGAGCAAATGCGTCGAATGGTGGAGCGCCTGGCCAGAGATCCGATTGCCAGGGCTGCAGCCAAATAAAATCATGTTATTAAATATGTAAATAGACCAAATTCTTTGTAAATAGATTTGCAAACAACAATATCTTTTACTCATGTGATAAGTTGATTAAATCATGTAGTTATTGCGAAATTCAGGAGGCGCCGTAGTATGAATTTCTCGAATATAGTTCTATATAATTTTATAATGTATATTTTGTGATAAATTAATTTGCAATTAAAAACAAAACATTAAAAAATAATCACTTTTAGACATATATATATTTATTTTGCTAATTTACCACATTTTCTATGCAAATAATTATAATTTACTATTGCAGCAAATTGATTTAAATATGTGCTGCAAAAAGCATGGGTAGTGGGATCTACCACAAATTATTTTTTTTAATAAATATATTTTTAAATTTACAAACAAATCTTTTGTTTTATCAACTTTTGAGTTTGCAAAAGTTTTACTTTTTCAATTGACTGAAATTGAATTAAGAATTTCTGCTAATTACTCTTTGTTTATTTATTTATTGATCATGTTTTCGCTATACATAAAACAAGTTTTTCTTTTCATTTATTTATTTTCACATTTAGCAATGCTTGAGCAAAAAACGGAACACTTAAAATTAACATCGCGAACGTGCGAGTTATAATTACATTTAAATTTATATATTTATTTATTTTTATATATAATTTTATTAAAAATTGTACTTAGTTAATTCTTCTACTAGGTTTAACAGAAAATTGAATGAAATGAATTCACGATTCTCGAAGCCCACCACCGAACACACTACAAACTAAAAATCACATATTTTCTATTAAAAATGCAAAAAATTGCTCTCGCAACTAGTTCAAGCTAATTACAATGTCGACTTGCTCTTGTCCACCTCCTTGACCAGTATCCGTGCAGCCACATGTGGAAGGGCTGGCTGAAAGACGGTTACACCGTCTACCTTGTAGTCGGCATAGTTTAGTTTGTAGACCTCATGGAAGCCCAGTTTCTCCATGACGCGGGCCGAATAGTGACTGGAGCACATCACATGATAAACGGATATGTTATTGAGACGCATATACTCATAGGCGCGTTCGGTGAGGCGGCCCGCAATGCCCAGACCCCGGTAGTTGCTATCCACAGAGAGAATTTTGCCATCCAGGATAACATCCTCATTCGGATACAGATCAAAGATGTTAAAGTTTTCCTCTATGTGATCCATTAGATTGAGTATTTTTTGGAATTTCGGATGTAGGCAGGTTGACTTCTCAACAGTATCTGTTGGGGACTGCAGGGGAAACTTATTATTGCCATTATATATAAATCTATTTCTCATGTGAACTTACAGGTCTCTTCATTAGACCATTGATATAGACACCGATAATTTCGCCCTTATTGTTGACTGCCTTATATGAGCAATTGTCCTTGATAGGCTTCACTGAGTACTCTTCTAGCTCTTTGCACTCGCCGAGGTCTAGATATGTATTTAGTGGCTCATCCTGCGAATGGAAAAGAAAACAAAAATGAGTAAAGATTATAAGTATAAGGGATAAATATCTGTATAATATTATGTAAATATCGATATCATTCAAATCATATCATATCAAGATCTATTAATTTAATTGTATGCACACAACTTAAATTGAACAATCTGTACAAATTATTCAAGCAATTACGTGACATCAGAGACATTAGAATTACTCGAAAATGATTTATGTGCACGCATTTGTAATCTATTATCTGCATTTATTATATACCCTGAAAATGTTTTACAAGTGGTTTAATGCTTTTCTGACAACATGTGGCACAGGTTGACGTTTGAAATATTAAAAATATTTATAGCTGCTCAAAAAGTAGCAGAACATTAGCTTGTAAATATTTCATCAAAAACATCTTAGGGTATTTAAGGCGAGAAAATATTATTAACTTCTGTCACAACCAAGTGTCTATGATCAATTTATTTTATTTAGCGCCTATTTTAGGGTAATTCTTAGTCAAGCTACACCAACCAAATTACTTTTACACGTTTTAATCAAAGATTATGCATAATTTATGGCAAATGCAAAACGGAACCGGAGCTCAGTCAGTCAGTCAGGTTTGCTTACATACATATATGTATATAATATATATGTATATTTATATACATATAAGCACATACATATATATCACGCTTTTAAAATTAATTGCAATTCAATACAGATTTTTGGCCTCACCAACTGGACTCAAAAGGTGTCATACGATAAGATCGACACAGGTTATATTTATATATGTATATATGTAATATATGATAGCCTGCAGTGAAATGTTAGCCAATTAAAGATATCCAGTCGTGATCTACAAAGCCAAATGACAGTTTCTCCAACTGGTTTTTGGCAGATAACTTCGATTCAGTCTTAAGCTAAACCTAGCTGAGGGTTTTTTTTTTTTTTGGGTTTTTATTCATTCGTTAGTCATTGCAAGGATAAAAAGGTTTGAGACACCATAAAAATGTTGATTTAATGCATAAAATCCAGTTTTGGTGCAATTAATTAAGCAAATCTTGTTAACTAAGGCTCATTAATTATTCCAATGCTTTATTTATAAGATTTCTGCTATGTTTTGAGTCTCGCTTCGAGCGGAGAGTGGCAAATAAAATAAACAAATAATTTATCAATTTATTAAGAGTCATTAGAAGAGCAAAAACTTGCAAATTTATTTGAATAAAAAATTAGTTTAAAAATACGAATTTTTTTTAGAACTGTGATTAATTAAAGAAAAGTAAATAATTAATAGACAGAATAAAAAAAGGGGACACGATATAAAAATAACAATAGCATATTATTTTTAAATATATTACCTTAAAGAAAAAAGTCTTTAGCATGGCTAGAACTGCCTCTGTGTCTTCTGGCTGGACCAGCTCTATAGTATAGGGGCAGTCCTTATCAATTTTTGGCGACGACGACGACATATTAAGCACGTCCAATTTCTGTGTCAAGCGGGTGATCGGATATAAATCGTTCAGCTGTGGAATAGACGAAACAAGTTACAAATACATATATACTCATAATATATACATTCACACATATGTATACAAATGCACATACATATGTATATGTGTTTGGATTTATTATGGTTATTTATTGCTCTTAGATGAAAGCTAGACATTTTAATTTGAAGCACATGTGCGCGAGCCGACAGCAACTACGCGCTGACGATGACGACGACAACAATTTTCACTTGCATTTCCAATTTTCCATTTTCAATTTTCAGTTTTCTTTTTTCATTGCCATAGCTGTATTTTCATTTGCTTTTCATGTACACTTCTGACAACTCGCATAAATTATGGTTTAATAATTAATTCTTTTACTTGAAGGCAACGGCTGAACAAATGTTTTCCTTTTTCTTTTCTTCTACAGTTCTAATCGAAATTTTTAGATTTTTCTATATGTGCGAAAAGTTTTTGGGATAAATCAGCGAACTTATATAAGCTATGGATATTACAATGGGAAGTTTAATTTAACAATTTTCATAAAGAACTAAAAGTATTATCATGGTTTCTGAGACTTCGAAAAATGTTTTTTTTTTTTTTTCGACTTGCCACGCCCCTATTATAATTCTTGCTTCGTGATTATATTCAAAAGTTTTTAGAACTCTACATAATTATATTCTTATTATATTTTTGGAAATTTTGTTTTTAAATGTATATATAAAGCTTTATTATTGTTTTTAATTATTTTATAATTTAGCCAAAAATTCTCTTTATTGTTTTGAATAGCATTAAAGTTGTTTTGAACGTTTAAGTATTTCTTTTTATTCATTTAACAATCAAAATACGTAAACTACACATGAGTGGTACAATAGAATCTACTAAAAATGTAGCACTTATATATATCGTCTATAAATTCCTAAATCTTTAATTTAAATATTTCCTTCTTTTTCTTGTTTGTTTGCCATATATTGTAATTGCATTTTAAGCACCCATTTGAAGAGCTATCAAAGCACAGGCCCCTTTATAAATTGATGTAGCTAGACATACATATATTTCGGCAAATGTTTACACTTGGGCTAATTAATCAATATCTTGGCTCGACCTATTCGATCTATTAATGGCACGCAGTCTTCCTCCTTCGCTATAGTATTTATAGAGCCACTCAATCCTACGGATTCGGAGGTACATACCCCACGCAAATGGCAAATGTTTACGAAAGTGTTTATGGAAACGGTCGATCAACCACTACTAGACTACATAGGCATTACATAGCTATGGTATACACTTACCGCACATCTGGAGTCAAGGATGCGGCATTTGCTTTGCAGCTGTGGCTGCTCGCGCATTTTTTCTACCTCCATTTCTTTATTATTATTTTACTTATGTTTTTTTTTTATAGACTTTTGTCTGAGGCGTGAGAAAATGTTATTAAAAAACGTATAGGAAAATCGCTATCATATATACATACATATATTTACTATATATAATATATGTATTTTGTTTAACAATATTGTTTTTGCTTTTTGGCGCGCGCGTTTCTAAGGTATTTTCTGTTGTTGTTTGGCATATGTTTATTTGCCAACGTATTTATATTTATTATTGTTGCTTTTGTTTTTTTGTTTTTTATTATTTATTTTTCTTTTGATTTTGCGCACATACACTTTTGCACCTTATGACAGTTGCAAATAATGGTAATTTATTATACAGTCACACACACATGATTGCAAAGGGCAAAAAACACAAAATGTGATTCGTTGTGAAGATAAATAATGTTTATAAAAATGTTTATCCTTGCGGCTGGTTTTTCGATCGCGTTGCTTGAGTTGTTTTCAGCGAGCTTCAGCTCTTCCCTAGTGCAAACAATGAATGCTTTAGCATCGCAGCTGTTTGCACTTTATATACATATGGGGTTGGGTTAACGTATACGCCGTGTGTGCTGAACCTGAACCCGAACCGGACAAGGCAGCAGCCAAAACGAGAGCGTGCACGAGAGCGTATGAGAGAGCACATAAGAGCAGCAGCGACTGAAGGCGCAGCGTAGGACAGCGAAATTTCAATCTCTTTCTGGCAGGCGCGCCAGCGTCGACAACTGAATTCAGTTCCGTTGTTTGCCTGCTGCCGATCGCGACTGTTCACGAATCACGAATCACAAGCAACGAGCAACTAACGTCGCAGCAGCAGCGACACGACGCGACGCCGGCAGCGACGCTGACGTTGCTTTTAAATGTGTGTGCAGATGATGGTGGTAGGCAGAGGCAACATTTGCATTGGCTGCGGCTCCACACGAGCGGATTAGACAAACAACAGCTGTATATGTGTATGTGTGAGTGAAGGAAAGGTCGCTCTCCTTCCCACTCCCTCTTTATTCGCACTCTCAGCAGCAGCTGATCCCAACAGAGAAGGGAATTGCGCTTTGACATCGTGACAAGTTGTCACAAGCTGTCGGTCGCTCACTCACAGTTGCCGCTGCTTTCCGGCTGCCTTGCCTGTTTTGGAGTTGGGCTGAATGGGAGAGGTCAAATTGGAGCAGTGTGTTTCCGCTTTTCGCAAATCAGTGGTTTGAAGTTTTGACGGTGTACTTAACTAATTAAAAAGTGTCATATAATTTCATTAACTTTACTTATGAATCAGGCAAGTGTTTTTTGATTTGTCATTTGACAACATTTTAATTATTGTACATTAGATTATTCATTTTCAGCAGAAGTTCAGCAATTAAATTTAAAGAGGGAAAGCGGTGAATAATTAAAATTTCTATCGGCATATGTTATGTCAATGTAAAAAGTAGCCTCTCGCCCTCTCTGCGGTCATACGCTCTCTCAGTGCCTATCGGTTGCTAGCCGTTGAACAGTTATTTGCAGAGCTTCAGTGGTGGCTAATGAAAGAGTATATAAATGCACAAAGAATACTGGAAAGTTCAATGCTTTCCGCTCCTTATTTACGCTCTCTTTAAATTATCAAAGTCTCTTGAAATTTAACGCGTATTCCGATTATTAACAGTTCAGTGCAAAACCGCAATGCATTGCACTCATGTAAAGAGCTTTTTTGGTTTCCCTGCCCACTCTGCGCTCTCTTTGACTTTAAGCAGCTCTTCACTTGCAAATACCGCAAATATTTGCCGCCTGTCAATGAGTGAAGAGTTATCTAGATCGACTGACTGTTAAGCAAATACTCTCGCAGACATACCAACACACACACACACACACACAGCACGCCGAGTGTGAGGCTTCTCAATGCGACACACACACGCACACACACACACACATAATTGTCGAGCTATGAAGGTGGAGGCGGAGGTCGCGTTGCGTTGCGTTGCGTTGCGTTGGGTGTGTTTGCATTGACGACGCCGGCAAAAAAGAAAAAAGGCCGAAAGAAAAACAAACTGCCAACTCTTTTTTTCGCTGTTTTGTTTTTGTTTCTCTTTTTTATTTTTGATTATTTTGTTTACTTTTTTGTTTTGTTTTTGCTAGCGTTGTTTGCGTTCTCGAGCTTTGTTTACACTGGCTGGCGCACGCTCTCGCATCATCAATAGAGGTCTCCAAAAATTTATGAATATCGCGAATTAAATGATTTTACTTTTATATTTTGTTAGTTTTATGATTTTTCACAAATCAACTTGTTTATTATGGAAAATTGTCGTTGATGAGTAAGGGGTTTTTTTAATAGTTTTTTTTTTCTGTTATTATTAATAATGATTTTTTTTTTTTAGTTTTGTTTACCTTTTGCGGCATATACATATTTCTACTTAAAATCTATAGGCTGTTAATGCTTAGTCACATTGGAAAATAACTGTTGGTTGACTTGCGGTTAACTGTGAACCTGTTTTTGATATATACATAGTATAAGTTTATATATAATAAATACATATATATGCTTATATGCATATATTTGGCTACCCTTGATCGAGGGCTGTGAACTTTTTGGAAGTTCTTAACTGACATTCTGAAGGAGCTTAATGTATAATCTCTATGAGCCAAGCCTTCTTTTTGCTGCACAACAGCTGTTGTTGATTTTTCAATTGTCTTTTGAATTTTGTTTTATTGTTGTTTACTTTTTGGAATCATTCGCTTTGTTGTGGTCAATTGCAGGTGTTAAATGCGTATTTATAAATTCATCACAGGTTTTCATTAATTAAGGCAATGTGATTGCAGCACTTTTTACTGTTTTGGAACGTCATGCATATGACCGCAAATTATTCATATTTTTTGTCATACTTTATTTTAATTTTTTTTTTTTTTTATTTTTTTATTGGCTAACAGTGCGTATGCTTATTGCGTATGCATTAAATATTAAATTTCCAAGTCAGTTTGTTTAGCCTGCGTAATACCTGTAATTATCTCCGATAGTTGTTCTCATCAAATGTGGCTCAAGTTCACGTTATTTCATTTTAGTTTTCAAACTGAAAATCCCCTAATATTTTACCCAAGCTTAGATTGTAGATATCTATATATATGTTGATAGTTCGGTTATTTGACAGAGCTGATCAAATTATAGAGTGTTAAAGAGATTCAAGCAAATCCAGAAGAATTCATATATATATCTACTGCTAATAAGAATTGGTAAATCTAGGCTTGTGTTCGCGAAAAACGAGTTAAGCATTTCGTAGACTGGCCTCTGATAACTTTTGGCTTTGTTTTTTGCGACATAGAGATAAGCAGTTATAGAAACAAGAATTTGCTGTTATATATTTATTTGCACCTGTTGAATTTACTGTTTGGCCAACTGGATTTGTCTTTGATCAGAACTGTCGTCAGCATAGTGCATAAAATTATTCAGATATGATAAGCAAATTAGGTAGTTTGGTTAGATTTCGGTTTTTATTTCAGTTGCGAAATTCAAATGAGATTAGAACAAAGCATAAAAGTTAATTTGAAATTACGCTAATTGGCTCAAGTTCAGGTAATTTCATTCTAATTACGCTATCAAACTCGCATCGCGGAGATATATGCTCAATCTGGCGTTTTTATTTTCCACTTTTTTGAGCACCTTGTGAATTTGCAATTTGTATTTGGCTTTCGAAAGTTTCGATTGTTGCATTGTTTCAAATGAATTGCATGCAAATTTATTTCGTTTGTTTTTTCTCGATTTTGCATATTTCATTTTCATTTCAAATTTCCGCTTGATTTGCTGTGCGCAAGTGTGTGTGTGTGTGTCTGTGTGTCTGTTTGCTTTAATTTTTGTCATGTCATCTGGCTAACGAGCTGTAACTCCTCCAAAACTTCAGCATGATGGCAATAAAATGGATTGCATATACCTTATTGGAATGGGGTATTATGATTGAGTTACAAAAATATGAAAATGAAAATATATGAATAGATGTCTATATAAGAACTAGAAGAGTTAGGAAAGCTGAGTCGGTTTTTTTTTGTAAGTTTTCTTGAAGTTCTAAGTCTAACTATATTTAAATATAAAAGAGTATGACCATACTATCTCATAGAATTAACGTATACGAGGTATGTTCAGAGAGTATAGCGATAATAATTTGTATAAAAATTATTTATATATTTAATTATTAATTATTTATATATTTAATTATTAATTATATAATTTCCCTATTTTAATAAAACTATAATATTAGAATATCTATAGGCTAGCAATATTTGTACAAAAATTATGTATATATTTAATTATTAATTATATAATTTCCCTATATTACTAAAACTATAATAATAGATTATCTATAGGCTAGCAATATTTGTACATTAAAAATAGAAATTTTTGTATATTAAAAATCCTGGCAATAAACCTTTGTCGATCGTATATAATATTTCTTATATTCCAGGGTATTTCATCTTCGATACGCTTGATTGCATCCACTTTGCTATGCATTTTTATTGGCCCGAAATATTTGGTGCCATGTGTTGAAAGATCGTTCAACGCTCAAGCTCTGTCATTATAAACAGACTAATTGACAATTTACATGTGTTCTCTGTTCACATGTCTCTTGTCTCTTGTCTCTTGTCGCTGTTCGCTGTATTCACTGTACATGTCTTGCGACTCGCAATTCATAATGTTTAGTGAATTTCAATTAATTATAAGGCACAGCTAGAAACACGTCTCTATTAAAATTCATTTTCAGTATTTCATTTTCATTTTTTTTGTTTTTTTTTTTTGTTTTTGCTTTTATTTATTTTTTCATTCGACTTTTTTAGCTGCATGAGTGAGTTTTTAGTGCACGTTTAATGACTTTTAATGATCGTGTCGCCGTCGCTATTTTGTTTGCATATCGATAATTATAAAGACATTAACGGCTCTCAAACTGAGCATTTGCTGCGATTTATTTTTGCATTTGAATTTGAATTGCACGCCAATTGTGATATAGATATTCGACGACCATTTAATACTCGCATGTATATAGATTTATTTGCGGCAACTGGAGAATTAATGTGCAATCCATTAGTGTTAATGGTTGTCAAATTAACAAACCAAAGTGTGATGGAGTTTTCTGAGGAAATGAATTTACTTCTGCTTCTTCTAGTTTTGTCCGATTGTTTTCTCTTCTCGTGCCTATACTTTTCTCTCTCTCTCTCTATCTCTTTCTCTCTCTCTCTCTCTCTCTCTCTCTCTCTTGTCGTTTGTCTCTTGTATTTTCGCGTTGTTTCGAGCTATGTTTAGTTCTTTTATCTTATCTTAACTTTTCTTCTCATTTCATTTTACTCTTTGCTTTTATTAACTTGTCATGTAAGGGTAATACATTATTTGTTCTCATATCTGTTCCCCGTTTCCTTTTTTTAATATTACTATTTCTTGTCACTTTACTTTTCATATATTATATCCATTTTTGCAGCTCATTTCTTATACTTTACTTGATATTCTTTTCTCTTATCCTTCCCTCTGACCTATTCTTGTCTCATGGCCTCTTCCCCCTTTCGACTTGTTTCTACATCTTTTCAATTTTCCTAACTTTTCTTCAATTCCTTGCCTACTCCTGCCTTCCTTGCTGTCTTTTCTGTTCATATCTCTATTTATGCATAGTTTTCTATTTATATTTTAAGTTTTAATTCACATCTTATATAGCATATAAGTCCAAGTCTCAGTACAGCCTCAAGAAATAATAGTTCTAGTCCCGCTTGCTGGATGTAATTATAGCTGTGTCTTAGCCAAAGGTCTTAGAACTGCTTTGCATTCGCAAAAAGACTTTTTTCATTTCAGTTAAGTGTAGAAACTTTACTGTGATTGATTCTAAGCGCACCTGGGCTACACACCTACCTGGCTTTTATTTAATAAAAAATGCTTAAACGATTCAAGGTAAAGTTTAGTATGAAATTAATATTAATTTAGTGCCGGCCAGGTTAAACTGTAATTAAATTGTGTTGAGTTTCTAACTATGTGTAATTAATATAAATATAAGCGCAGTGCAACAAATATATTTCATATGCAAATCCCAAGCTAGAAGAACAAGTGAATTATGACACGATCTATTGAATATATCACATGTGCCCAATGATCTTGTTGTAAGCTCTCCATATATTATACCAAATATATAATTAATACGTATGGAAAATATTTATGACATTTTCAGCTTACAATGTGTTTATCCATAACTCTACAAAGAACAGTTTAAGCTTAAGTGAAACGACATGAAAATACGCTAACAGAGAATGAGATATTGGAAAATGAAAATACTATATAGGTCTGTGCGAAATTGAACAACTGCTTAACTGAAAATGTTTGTCGACTTTTAACAGTGTTATAATTAACATATGTTAAATATGAAATATTCAATATAGGTGTTATATAAATATATATTATTATATGTACATGTTAATAAGCTGTCAAAAGTACACCCTTAAATCAAATATTTGTATACGTATCATATTCGTCACAGTTGTATAATACTTTAGAACTTTGCTGAGCGTGATTACAGTTTACTGATTAACACTGATGAACATTTATTATTATATTATATGCACAGTTATAATTAGTAAACTGTTATATAACATAATCATAGCTTACTTTGTATTGTACTAAAAATAGTAAGCTGTTATACAGAGGAGGAGTAAGCTGTTATACTAATGACCATACTAAGCAGAAGTGTTATACGATATTAATGGTTATGTTAGATGTGCAATTATATTATGTGAACTGTTATAGCAATTGCATTGCTTTCTTCTACTCCTGATGTTATACAACCAAGTCTAGCTCATATAATGTTAAGCTGCTGTTAGCAGTACACAGCGAGCAGTTTTCACATTATAGAGCACTGTTAAAGTCATGAATACTTTGGATTTGCGTAATTGACGATTTCCATATTGCTCTAACTGAAACTGAAACTGAATCCCAATTAGTTGTAGTTGTCATAAATTAAACATTTCGAATGCAAATGTGCAATAAATCAGTAATGACAAGTAAAAGGGCGTGAGGTGAGCGTATCGCTTATAAGGAAATACCCATTAAAATTGATTGCATAGAGAAAAAGTTGATAGCGCTGCAAATAGAAACTCACTGAAATATTTCTGTGCCAAGCTACCTTTACAATTAGGCATACTTAGGTAGAGGGTAGTCCACGTGTAGCCATTTAAATAAAGGTGAATATGCTAGGGTCATTTGAGAAGAATTGGGAACGTAATGATAGATGATGGGAAAAATGTAAAAAAAAGGAAAAACAAATTGATATTATTTATTAGTCAGACTGATTTTACCACTAAATTCGCGTCATTCTAGATAAGACTTGACTTGTTAGAAATTATATATTTTATACAATATATAGAATATATCATTAACTTATTAGACTACCCTCGCTTGTGGTTACACATAGTATATATTTGTTATATAATTTATTGTATATATACACGGTGTTTATTAAAATTTATAACAGAGGCTTTACATTGTTTATTAGAAATAAGTTCGGTAACAAATTGTGTTGGCTTTTCCGACAGGTGTGTAATTGTGTATGTCTCTGTCTCTCTCTCCCCTTCTACCACTCCTTCTCCCTGTCTCTCTCTCTCTGCCTGTTTGTGTGTCCGTGTTTGCTTGTGCTTGACAAAGCGGAATTGATTTGACCCCACAAACAAACTACTACGATGACGACGACGACGACGACGACGACGCCGACGGGTGGCAACGGGTGGACAAATGGCCCACGGCCGGTTGGCGCTCAGCTGAGCTGAGCTAAGCTGAGCTGAAGTCCGACTCCGAGTTGGTCGTGTGGCTGGCTTTAAGTCAACATTTAATGCTTGAACGTGACTTGAAATTGAAAGCCAATGTCGGCGACGTCGCGTTGTCGCATGCCACACGTCACCGCCGTCGCCCCACTGCTCTCTGCCAGCTTTTCCAGTTACCCGTGGCCAGGTTTCGTTTTTGCTTCTTTTTTTTTTATTTTAATTTCAATTCAATGACTTCAAATTGCGCCTTATCAGCCGCAGCCCACCCGGCTGTGGGTGTTTTCTGATGCACGTTGATCGAACGAAGCGAGTATATTGGTTTTTCTGCTAGCAGTTTTTCCATATGCTCTGCCATTTGTCTGCCAAGTGATGAATCTATGATGTAGCATTCTACTGTATCCTATTGTACCCTTTATGGCATCCTTTTCTCTGTCCATCCTGTGGCCTGATTGTCTATCTATCCGTGCCTCCTTATCTCCTTCCTTCTTCCTCCTTCTGTCTTTTAATGGCAGTCTGTGCTCCGTCCTCCGTCTGTCTTTCCATTCGTCTTGTATGTTTGTTGTCCACTTGTTCTTCTGTTCGTTTGTCTATCCAGGCAAAGCGCTCATCCTAAAGTCCGTCCGTCCGTTCGCCTGGCGAGCATTCTACAGTCGACCGGATCTTTAATCCAAGCTACAATTAAAGCGAAACTCAGTTGGCAACCGCCACAGAGCCAAAGCTTTGTCAGAGTTTAATGTATTCTAGGTATCGTTATTTTGTGTTATTTTATTTTATTTTATTGAAGTCTATTTTATTTATTTGATTTGCGCTTTTGCGAAATTAATGCTACATTCTAAAGACATTAAGGCGCTTTTATCTCGCATCAATGCCATAAAGCAGCACGTTTTCAACAATAACAACAACAACAGCAACAACAAACAGCGGGGCCGAACTATATAAACTATTATATTATCTTGATCAATGGACTACTTAAGAGTGCTTAGAGTGGAGGCTGGCGACTCCCCCGCCCAAATGAAATCCAACTCAAATTTGCCTACTCTACAATTTGCTGGGCTCATGGAAGGCAATAAAGATTCATTAGCTCTGCTTGTTTATTAAATTGCACCCATAATATCAGTCTGATGATAGTAGATGTATGTAAATATATGGATATCTATCTATATGAATATACATATATGTATATATGTATATATCGTATCTTTCTGTCTGTTTGCCTGGGTTTTCATAAACAAAACAATTTGGCTGGGGTGTTTGGAAAGTGTGTCATCTCTCAATGCGCACCATTACAACAACAAATTGCTGTGGGATAACCTTACACTAGGTCTATAGTATAGAAGATATCTAGGGTGTAAGCCTCTGCCATATAGTATACATGATATTAGAGAGATAAGCTGGCATTATATAGTATAAATGATAGATTATTATAGATCACAGCTGACTTACATATGTGTATGCTTATACTCTATATAGAATTATTCTTTTTATATGGTAATATTATATTACTTTTACATAAGTAATAGCATTTTTATACAATTAAGATTTTACCAGAGGATAACCATATCATATATGTAGATAATATTTTGTATAAGCTAAGCAGAATATTTTTTTCTTATAACATTTCATATGCTCATGGAAAACCCTTGAATAGTCTATAGATTTTCTTCAATGACTTTAAAACAAAGCTGGCATGCCATAAATTTAATATCTTATAATGCATATGGGAAAGTCATGAATCAACAAAAATGTCTAAAATGTCTACATTGTAGAACTAAATATATATTATTTCTATAATTTATTATTTCCAACTCTATTAATATTTTAAAAAGCAGATTGACTACAACATGTACAATACTTTAACTAACTATACTCATAGCTAGCCATAAAAAATATATTCATATTTATAAATTCACATTATATTCACTTAGAATCAAACTACCCCGTTTATACCCTTGATTAAAGGCATTTGCTGCGCTTGTTCGCATTTTAAATTTTGTGCATTTACAGCTCGCAATTTATTGGATCATCCCGATGAGAGAGAGAGTCAGAGCGAGATAGATATACAACTCTATAAATATCGTTTAACACACACTGCATAAATTGCATAAATTTTGTGCGGCATCTGCACGACGTATTCATTGTCGCATTTGCATTTAGTGGCAAAAAAATAACCAAATGGGACTTAAAATGCAAATGGAAATGTTACAGAAGCAGTGGGGATAAAACGAAACAAAACTAGTGCAAAGTGGCAAATGGGAGTGGAAGAGCTTAAAGCTCAATTAAAATGAAATGCTGCAAAATGCAAGATAATTCCTTACATATGCTGCA
Organism: Drosophila navojoa; assembly: GCF_001654015.2. The sequence goes on along the minus strand of NW_022045876.1, from coordinate 1,132,187 downwards.
CACTGCAGCAGAGCTGAAATCTGTTGCTGTTGTTGTTGCTGTTGATGTTGCTGTTGCTGTTGTTGTTGCGACAGCACACACAGCTAATCTGGCAGCCCCTGCGGCATGCCTGGCACGGAACAATACGCATACGCCCCGTTGCGCCGCCCAGCGCCGCGCCACATCCAGTTCAGCCGTTGAATGAAAAGCAAACAGACAGCAAACTAAATTGTTGGCAGGAAGCCAGCTCGGCAGCTGCCGCACAGCATCATCATCATCATCATCATCATGATTATCATTATGGTGTTTGCCGCCTGGCTGGAGTGCAGTAGCAACAAGCTGCGTTGCCTAAGGGCTGCCATAGCTGCCAGTTCTCTCTCCCTCTCTCTCTCTCTCTTTCTCGCTCACTCCCGCTCGGCGTTAAGCCCTGACACAATGTTGGCGCCATTTTGCTGTTTGCCTTTCCTCTTGTAATAAAATGAGATCCGGCATGCTGTTTCCTTTGACGCAGCTGATGCTGACGATGCTCTGCTGTTGTTTATTTATTTTATTCTTGCTGCTGACGGTGTGCTAATGATAATGGCATCTATATAGACTCAAGTCAAAGTACATTTTGCATTTAAATGCTTGAAAGATTCAATGAGTCAAGGGTCTCGACTACAGTTGCCGTTCGCTAAGGGAGTCACGCCCCCTCGTGGCTGTTAAAAGTCCTTCGGCTGACAGCACTTGACAAAGACTTCGAGTGACAAGGAGAGACAGAGGGAGATAGCGAGAGAGAGTGGGAAACAGCTTTGTTGACAGATTGATTTTGATGTGTTTTTATTGTCATTGTTATGATTCTATCTACAACGGAGTGGGGAGTGGGAGGCGTGGGCGGGTCCTCGCTCATTCAGACAGCCAGGACAGTCTTTGCCTTTGTTTACTGAAGCATCATCGAGGCGAACATTTCAACTTAATTGGTTTGTGCGCGTCGGGCGCTTAGCATTTGGATTAAATCGCTTTTACTTTTGCCTTCTAGACTCATTAGGCTAACGAAAAGTGAACATTTTCCCACTTCCCTCTCCACACAAACCCCAATCCAGAAACCCACAATCCAATAGACATACATACATACATATATATGCATGTATATGTGCGCACTCATTTATTTAATTGCATGAAAAATGGTTTTTCCATTCAGCTGCCTTTTGGTCGACTGCGCGCGTATATTTTATCCAGCAGAAACCATTATTCAAAAGGCAGCTCTGTACTCTGTGCTCCTCTATTCAACAACTTTTTGTGGGAATGCAACTTTAAGTCAATGTTGATTTAATACTTGTGTTTAGAAGTAGTTTACGTTTTAGGCAACTTTGGTAATGCTTTTTAATACATGATCTTGATTAAGCTCTTATATTTCCCAAGTTTTCCCTATTTATTTTCATTATTACTTATTTATTTTCCCTCCTCTTCATCTCTTTCTTCTGTTCTCTTATTGTCTTTTTCGTTCTCTCTTTCTTTGTATCTCCCTCTCTCTCTCTCTCTCTCTTGCAGAGACTCTATCCTCTCCCTCTCGATCTATCTGCTTTACTATTCGCATATGTTTTTCCTTTTGTGTGAGATTTTTACTGTCTCTCTCTCTGTCCCTGTCTTTCTCTCCCAACATGTCCCTTTTATTGTTTTCCCCTAATGTCGTTTACTGTCATTCCCACATTGGCTCACTCACTCTCTCTCTCTTTTTCTCTCTCTCTGTCTCTCTCTTTCTCTCTCTCTCTCTTTCTCTCCCCCCCTCTCTCTCTCTCTCTCTCTCTCTCTCTCTCTCTCTCTCTCTCTCTCTCTCTCTCCCTCTCTCTCTCTCTCTCTCTCTCTCTCTCTCTCTCTCTCTCTCTCTCTCTCGCCTTCTGACTCTTCTCATTCTACCGTCCACTATACCTCTGTCTAGCGGTTCACTGCAACAGCTCTAAAGGTCCATCAAATAATAAATAAACCTATCAAAATAATGAGAATTGCATACAAAGCTGTTTCTGATACTAAAATAGAATAATATAATAATAATAGAATTAACTGGTAGCTGGTAGTCTCCTATCTAGGGTGGTATGTAAACGAAATACTGCTCTCTGATTTATTTCCTCGTAAAAATCCATATATTCTATATACATTGGCCATATTATTTTCCAATTTCTCTTGCTAAGTTCAGCTAATCATGTCTGAATCCTTCGACCCGAACTAATAGTATTTGCCAATTGTCCGGCTCTGCATTTTATTTGATGCTCGCACACATACACATGCACACACACACACACTCACACATACAACCCTTACACACATGACCTTCTCATCTGTCATCCATTTGAATTCAATTAAGTAGACCAAGCCGCAGAGCCACGGCGGAAGGAAGGAAATGGGGCAGCGTATTAAGGCACAGGCATTCAGCTTACTTTTTCTTTTTCTTTTCTTTTTTTTTTTTTTGCTCTCCCCCTTGGCTGAACTTTATTGAAGCGTGTTAAACACAACAAACTCGTAACACGAAATCCAATCAAATCGATACAAAAAGAGTAGCATATAAAAGAAGGCGGGCAGAGCTCTAGGGAAGGTCAACGCGGGGACCATCGCAAGAGTTGACTAAGAGAAATCAGTGGGGCTCTGGGGGCGTATACGCAACTTTAATATACGGCTGGACTTGGTGTCTTGCTGGAGCAACTGGAATTTACTCTTTAGCAAGAGTTTGGTCCGCTCCCTCTTTGTGTTTGTTTGCAATTGATATAAATGCCATGTGTAAGTTTTTCTCGCCCCCGCATCAGTTGGGCTTTAGGGGGCGTATACGTAACTTAAATGCGGCCCCAAGCAATGGCGGCGGCTAAGAGGAACGTCGACTTGGTCCCTGCCCTGGTCCTGATTTCTTGGAATTCCTTCTTTGTCAGCGTTGGGGGGAGTTTTGCTCCAATCAATTGAAATAAATTCCATGTGTAAGTTTTTGCTCTGATTTTCCTTTCGCCCTTTTCCCATTTCTCATTTCTATTTGCTTTGTATGTTGTCTACATGAGTTGGATTTTCATTGCTTTTATCGCGTACGTGCTGAGTTTTTGCCTGGTTGCTGTGGTCTTTTCGACATTTTGTAGTCGTGACATTCTATAGGTCCTCTATGTGTTATCCTGTGTACCTACAAATCGTCCGGCTGCGTGCTCCACATCTCTAATTTGGTCAATTGTCACGATTTCCCTGACACACTCTTCAGCAATTCACTTCGAAAATTGAAATTTTATATCTGAAATTTCAATCGCTTGTTGGGATTTTCCAATTGTCCAACTTGAAGTACTGCTATCTCCCTTTATATACTATAATCAATATAATACTTGGAAAACGAACAAACATCTAATTGCTTATCAGTTTTAATAAATATAGATAGCCTAGAATGATTGCATGACCTGTACAAAGTTGCTTAGATAAGATTAAGAGAGCTCTGTCTACTGAAGAACTTAATGTATATAAATAATAAAGTGAATAACATTGTCAGTAAAATATTTAAATAAATTAAAACATTTTCATAAAAATTTATTTGATAATAAAGAAGTTTAAACTCGCAAATTTACCTGTCGTATTTATTATTATATTATATATTATATTATAATAATATATGTTATATTTGATTATGTTACTTTATATTAAAATAATATATTATTTAAATATCAAATAAGTATTTTTTTTTTTTTTTTTTTTTTTTTTTTGTATAATTCAAAAGATAACATCAATTTCTCAACGGCTTGGACATATTTTTCTTATTTTTTGGGGGAGGCGAACACTTTGGAATGTCGTTGGAATTTGTTATACGCTTGCATTTATATTATAAAGGAAGTTGTTTTATTTTTTTTCGCATATAAGAGATAAATGCAAGCTTTAATCACAGAATATTGAGGGATTTGCTCTTTAAATTACTTTCATTAACTTAGGGTCAATTAATAAATAATTTTAACAACTGTTCTACCAGCTAAAAGAAAAAAACATAGAATCTTTATTGTACTGTAAAGATTTTACTTTTAAAATATGAAAATAATATATGTTTATATTATTATATATTTTTTTATTTTTTTAAAAACAAAGTTTATTTACTTAAGCATTCTGAACAAAAACAAACATGTTTCTTCAGGTCAAGCACTTTAAAATATCTCAAAAATTTTGAAACAATAAATTTTCGACATATTTTCGAAAAAAGCTTGGGTCTAGACGGGCAAGCGATAAAACTATAAAGAATTAGCATATATTATAACTATTTAATGTGTGGCATATGCTTAAGTGAAAATTTATATAGTATTTTGTTCTGGTTCAGTCGCTGCTGTATATTTATATATAAATATATATATACACATATATAGTATTTATAGGGTCAGACAATTTTTTTATAATTTGATTTGGTCGCTTGCCAAAAAGTCTCGTAATTTTTGTTTCTTGCCGTATTTAATCAAGTTGTGCTACGGGTATTTTTATTTTCTTTTGCCTTTGAATATATACATATATATGATTTTGTTTATTTTTCTTTGGGGTTTTGATTTTTGTTTTGTTTTCGAACTTGTCAAAGCAATACCGACAGCTAAACACATGGCAATAAATTGTAAAACACAAAGTACAGTTAAAAAAAAAAAAAAAAAAAAAAAGTCAAAGCAACAAAAGAACATTTGCCTTATGAGCCATATACATAAATTAAAAACATATTATTGGAAGTGGGTTAACAGACTTACGCGTTGGCTAATAAATCGGGTCGGCTGCTTCCTTGAAGTCAACTCGAGCAGTTAGTAGTTGAGGAACTTGGCACTTCGTGTTTGATTTACGTTTATGTTTGGTTGTGTCGTGTTTCTTTCAAATTTGTGCGCCCTGTGCGATATAAAGTGTGTGCGTTTCTCTTTATTATTTTGCTTTGAATTTTGTTTTAAAGCAGTTGACCGTTAGCGCGCTTTAACCACGAGGGCAACGCATTTGATACTGAAACTGAATTGTTGTAAACAAACTAATACAACCCCTCGCATTGGTGAAATGCTTTTGCGCCACTCAATTCTGCCGTTATTTGGGCATTCGAAGCACTCAACTCACGGCCAACCCCCAAATTGTGGAGACACACTAAAGCGCGCTGTTGATGCGAGAGAGAAAGAGAGAGAGCGTGCGTGCGAGAGCGAGAGCCAGACAAGGCTCTGAGCGAGCTTTTCCACTTTCCACTCAAATTGGAGCGCGACCGATAACAGTTGAGGGCATTTGATAAGGCAGCGCTAGTCGCTGTTCTCATATGGCATTTGAGTAAATACAAATTGATTGCGATAACAATGGTTGAGCAAATAAATACTCAGCAGTAATTGGAGGCAGTTTTAAATTCTTATCAGCCGAAAATATTGTGGAGCAATATTGTTAACTATGACTTGCCAGCGAAATTAATCATACCCATACAGAAATATATTTCGTGCAGTCAGCATTATTATTTTAAACCGACACGTGCTAAAAAAATATTGCTGCATTCACAATTCATTCATATGGATTACTTAATGGCTGCATGAGATTACATTTTTTATAATGGGAAACATGATTAAGTTGCTACTCAAGGTGGCAGAATACTCGTTAAATAAACTGTACAAACTAATAAATATGTATATATTTGTAAACAACAAATTTAATATAATATCAATAAGGATTATGCAATAATATGTATGCACATTATAGCGAATTAATTTAATAGCTGGAATATTTATATAGCATGCTTTTAGACAGTTTGTAAACGTTTATGTGCTTTGAATTTGAATCGAGTTTGGCGCCAAGTTATGGTGCTATTAAAAACATTTGATAACAGCTATGCATTTGATGTGCTCCTTATCAACACTGTCTTACACACTGAGAAAAATATTAGTAGCCGGGCACGACTGCGAAAAAGAGAAAATAGCATTCGAAATAGTGTTAGGGTGTTTACCTAATATATAAACACTTTAGTTGAAAGCACATTTTATTAGCATGCTTCTGGACTGTTTTCAATAGTTTTATTTATTTTTATATATTCTTTGAATTTGTAACGTGTTTGGCGCCAAGCAAACACAGTGCTGTTAAATGCGCATAGGTAAGTACCCCTTGCTCTGCACTGCGCTTTACAGCACTAACACAAATCTTAGATGCACGGCACGAAAAAAGTATTAGACGATTCATAACACAAGAAGTAGTAGCAATAAACAGAAGCAACAATTTGCCAAGCACCTGGGCGATAGAGGACAATGCACGGGACTTACGCCAGCGAGCAGCCAACAGATTTTCAGGCAGCGACTGCCGCAGCAGCAGCAGCTGCCGCAGCCGCCGCCTCTGCCTCTGTCTCCGCAATGCGAACAACAGCTGAGCAGCGAGACATGGAACGGGAGCAGAATAGCAACGATCCCGACGAATGGAGCATGAGTGAGTGTGGATTTGCTGACAGCGATGTACAACGTGCAATACGCGGCGGCAGCGCCGCCGAAGACATTACACAATATCCCATACATGGTTGGGTGGACGTGACTGATGAATTCCACGATGCGTGTTCCGAGCTATTGCCCGGCGAGCTAGCCCAGGATATGCTGTTCGGTTTATTTGAGGCTATGTCTGCGATAGAGATAATGGATCCGAAGATGGATGTGGGCATGGGCTTCGATAAATTTGATTTGCCTCCGCCTTCCTTTGAAGCTGCCGTAGCGGTGAGTGGAAAATGTCTGTGGAGGTATTCTTAGCATAGTGCTTCTCTATATTTCAGATGGGTGCTATTAAGCTGGACGGCTTGAAGCCCGCTGAGCTGATTGGCATTTTTGATGCGCTCTTTGCCTGCTTGGTCTCTTGGCTGGAGGGCAACTCAATGGATCAAGTGCTCTTCACCTGCCTCTATCTGCATGCCCCGTCACAGATTCAGGATAAGGCGCTGCGCGTCTTCTGTACCGCTGTGCGTAATCTCATCGTGGTCATTAAGAACATCATCATACTGGCTGCCGTTAACGAGGAAGAGGACTTTCAATTGTATGGCAATTCGGCGCTGCTGGCAGCGGAAAAAGCACAGCCCTCTACGATTGCCGGTCTATTGAAGGAGGTGGAGGATGAGCTGGTGCGCAAGTGCAAGCAACTGACGTCGACTGAGAATCAAAATCTGATGGCTGTGGTGCATCGATTGCGCTTCATGCGCCATTTATTTCAAGCCATCTACCAGGTGGAGCTGATGGCGGGCGCCGACAGTGCCGAGGAGGCAGTCAATGAGATTTATAAAAATCTCAATGTGGCTTCCGAGCTGCTGCCGCTCATCAAGCGCACCATCGATCGTGGCACGCAGCCCGTGGAGGGTTGTAAGTATCCGGGTCTCTATAACAGTGAATAGTGAGTGAAATTTCCTTAAAACACTTTCAGCTGAGGCACCCAATCCCATGGGCTTCTCGCCGCGCATACATGACAGAAGCCAACCGCCTACGTTTCCACGGAGCATCAAAATACGCGATCGTCCCGCCAGCTATCAGTTTCTGGAGGAGATGGTGGCGCGCTTTAAGTACGCCTGCAAAGTGATCAGGTACAAGGACTACTACTCAGCGCTGGTAACAACAATCAGGAGAGAGCTATTTGGGCATCTATATTCATTTGTTTATTTGCTTCTAGAACTTCTTTATCGAATACAGCCGTAAATCGGGACACTGCATTCTCTCACGCAGCGTGCTACAGAGCCTCTTCAACTCGAGCATCCTCTTGGCCCATGGCAAACAGTCAATGAAGCAATTCTTGAGGCATTCGGTGCAGGCATTTAATTCCCCTCCAGTACTGAACCCCAAGCACCCGGTGGCCAACGATCCCAAGGTGCAGCAGCATTTGGAAACCTTCTTTCGCTATTGCATCAACATGAAAACCTTCAATCAGTTTATTCGTCTTTGCGGCTTTAATCGTGCTCGACAGCGCGATAAGTTGGCGCACTTGATAGAGAACTTCGATCCGCTGCAGGTAGACGCGGCACGATTGGATTCGCTAATGAATCAGATGGCCAACGATCGTGCCATGGAGGGTAACGAGTCGCACGCAACGGCGCTGAAACATAGTACCCACTTCTCCACCTGGGTGCTCTACAACTGTTTCCGTGCAATGCTCATCTATTTGATGTCCGGCTTTGAGCTGGAGCTGTATGCCGTGCACGAGTTTCTCTACATCTATTGGTATCCCTATGAGTTCCTAATCGGATTTCTGGTTTCGGCCTTGACGCGCACCGAAAATATATTGCTAGCACAGGAGGAATATGCCGAGCATCAAAGCAGAATTCAATCGAATGGCGGCAACAGCGGTTCAGGCGGCAAGAATCGTAAAGCCGCAAAGCCCAAAAAGAACAAGAAGCAACAACGTCCCTATCGTCAGGAAATTGTCTACTATCACGCCTTGCTTAGCCTGTGCGGCGGCATGTACAAAGCGATGGGCGCTTTAACCAAAGACGGGCGCGTGCGTCTACCCATGTCAAAGTTTGACAATGAGGAGATACGCTACAATCGACGCTTCGCGCCCTTTATGCCGCTGACCAGTCCGCCGCCCGTTTCCTATGCTGAGTTCAAGAATATACGAGATCACATGATGCTCAACAGCGTCGAGGAGCTGTACAGCTTTGCGGCCAAGCACTTCGATCAGGCACGTAATGTACTGGAGAGCATACAGAATCCAGAGCAGGAGGTAAGAGCTGGAGTAGATTTCAACTATTTTATCTAATTGGGATCCTTATATTTCTTTATAGATTTTGGATCTGCTGCAAATAGCTCGCACAAATTTCGTCGTTATGAATGTGCTCGCCCGTGGTCATCAGAAGGAGGTGAAGCGTCAACCAGAGTTCGATTTCAGCAAGCATAGCTATTTTCCCATTATCAAACTAAAGTAGTCAGTGAGCATCGATTCGTAATCATATTAGTTGTCTTAGATCGTCGCCGTATTTCTTTTTCTTTTCTTACAATTTGTTTCGTCCTTTAAAAAAATAAAATTGGTTTGTATACATACAGCAGAGACTGTAACCCAAAGAGCTTAAGCCACTTCTTCTGCTGCTGCCGCTGGTCCCACTATATCCTGTTTAATTAGATGCTCTTCCACATAGCCGCTGATGGGACAACTGCTCGCACAGGTATATATGGCGAGGACGCCCCAGTCCAGGTTTTCGTCTTTGAGCAGCGTCAACATTTGTGGCATTAGCTGGAACTCGAATTGACGTGGACCACCGCATTGCGAGCAGTTGGGCAGCTCCTGCAGCTGGCTTTCAATCGTGTCTTTCACATTGGCTATCCACAGTGGTTCACCTTGACGTTTGTAGCGCACGATTTGCTCGGGCTCGGCTGCAATTCGTTTCTTAAAGCTTTGAAACGCTTTATCTTCCATTGCAGCAGCACTGCCAAAGTATTTGTCCAGCTCCTTTTCGCTTACATCGCGAAGCTCGCCCGTTTGACCTCTAGCTGAGAGCTCCTCGTACTCGGCCAGGCAAGCCTGCTCGTCCTTCACAGCTGATTCACTTGTTGATTCGCGCTCCATGACTATTTCGTATAGGGGAAATTCAATCTCTGAAAGCGGTGTAGAGGGATGTGCTGACTGTCCAGTGGCACAGCTCGGCTTGTGTTGTTTCCAGTGCGCCCGCTGATGGGAGCTGGAGCAGTAGTTGATGCTTTTGCACCGGCTGCAAGCAAGCGGAGCTAAGCAGCCACAAGCGGCGCAAAGTTTCCGTGAGCTGGCTATAGGCGGCTGCAAGCATGAGGATTATTTATAAGAATGGGTTAACATGAAGAAAGGTACTCTCCTCTCACCAAAGGTTGACCATCCTCCGAAGGCTCCTCCTCTGAGTAGAATTTATTCTTCAACGGCAGCTGTGAACGCAGCACTGTGAAATTTCTGGGCGGGCATAATAGAAAAATATTAATTCGTACATATTTTAGTATTTATCTATACATACTCAGCCTTGTTAGTCTGCTGGCATTCAGCATTCCTGCAGAGAAAAACGTAAATGGTGCGATGGAAATTATACTCATCATCGAAAGCCGCATAGAGTTGACAGAGAAATGCTTTTTGTGAGTGACACTGTTTACACTGCAGCTGTGCTATGCTTGGCATTGTGTCCAATTCTAGCCAAGCCGGTTGGCCGCCTAATTTGCTGGGAAAGTAGCGATTACTTAGCCACGCTGCGTTATTTGGCTCCTCGGCAAACCCCAGATCAAAATCCATCTCGTGTTTACGGTTTTAGCAGAGCGCGTGTTATTAATGCAGCCCTAGCTGCTTAGATATCGATTACTTAGCTGAAATTAATCGATAGTGTAAGTGCTGTGAGTTGGCATGAAATCAGTGCTGTTAAGCAACCAAGTTTAGTTTGCTGTGAAAATGACACGAACACAACGCAGCGCATAATAATAATAATAATAATACGAAATGTATGTGTGTGACAAAGTGTAAATTAAAGTTAATGGAAAATGCGTCAGTTAATAGATGCACGCTTTCGTTGTTGAAAGGAATAAGTGAATAGTGATCATTACAAGTCAAACGGAATCGATAAGTGTGCAGCTGGTGTTAAAACAATAACAACAAGCGGAAGCAATCCTCCGTTCATTCGTTGTTCGCGTTTCGCACGTCGTTTTGCTTTGCTCTGCTACTCTCGTGTGCTAAAAATAGACGTTTAACCACCCACGCCAAAAAACACGCACTTTATTCGGCAACCTTAGTGGGGCTTAGTGTGAGTTTAACTTCAACAGCGATGCAGATGCACAAAATTATTAAACAGGCCAACAACAACAATTACAATAACAACGATGAGGAATTTCTGTAAGTTTATTTCCGGTTATTTTTTCTGGTGTACGCTTTTCTGTGATGCTGTGAATGTGTGTGTGAGTATGTGTGCTTTGCTAAATTTAGTGCTGCAAGTGTTGGGCTGAAAATAAGAATTGGAGCACCCTGCCGTAGACTTTGCCGGCTACGAACTAACGGGTCATACACTGACACACACACTTTCACATACACATACGTATATTCACGCAATTTTTGTCACCTTGCCAAGAAAAGTGCTTTAAACTGTTGCGCCAAATGCTCGCAACAGTAAAATTGAAAGAAAAAATACTTTAATACAATTTATAAATGTGAGTAAAGCGAACACATATACACATGCATTTGCTTAGGTCAAATTGTCAAAATCCATAAATGACCAATAATTTGAGAGCTCTGAAGTGATTTGTAATTCCAATAGGAATGTTTTAAAATTTCACGCAAATACCAACAATATTAACCCTGAATGCTGTCAATGTCAATGTGTGGGTTGCTTATTAATGTTAATTTGCATTCGCATGTGAAATGCTGAGAAACAAGAAAAACAATATTGCTGTGTTGTTTACAGTTTACGGCGCAGTTAGAACTTCTGCTAGTTGTGTGTCTCCCACTCCTACTTTATTGAGAGTATACGGCGCGTAGTTTTTTTATTTACGCACATAAAGATCAGGCTGAGCTTGATTATAAGAGAAGTGGAGAGAAAGAGAGAGAAATTTACAGTTCGTGAGTTCCAAGCTTGCTAGCTGATCAATCCGTTGTTTGTGAGAGCGTGTATGCATGTGTATGTGTGTTTTTTCATTACATATTTTTGTTATTGTGCTCGTTTTGCACTTCATTTAGTTTTTATTGATTTTTTGCTTCGTTGTTCAGCACTGCTGCAGTCTTTGGGCTCTTTCTTATTGTTGGTGTCGTTTTGTGCAGCATTCACTTGGCTTTACAGTGTTACTTCAAAGGCTTTTGTTACCATCTTTGCTTCTGCAGTTGCTGTTAGCTGTTGCTCCTACTGCTGCTGCTACTGGTGCTGTTCTGTGTGCGTGCTTTCTTTCCACCTTTGACGATTGTTTGCGCTCACTCTATACCTCTCTCACTCGATCCTATACGCTCAAGCTTTGTACCGTTCACTTTCTACAGTTTTTCTCTTTTGTTGTTGTTGTTTACTTTTTACCCATCTCACGTTTCAAGCTGCAACCATTGCCCTTTCGCTGTCTCTTTCGCTCTTTGACGGCACTCGGCTTGGCCTCATAAAATATACAAATTAAAAGTTGCATTGTTTTCTTTTTTCTTGTTTTGTCTCAGCGACTTATTAAATGTGCAGCCAACTTTGACAGGCATTTTATCTGCCAATCAACTTTGTGGCTTCATTTAATTAAAAATGCGTTAAGTACAGTAGCAGTTCCCCAAGAAGCAAAAAAACCCTCTTGCTGCAGGACAGCTGCTGAAGCTAATAAGATTTCAGCAGGGCTTAAAAGCTCCAATGTATTTCGCAACTCCCAGTCTAGCCTTCACTCTTCATCTAGTCACGCTCTATTTCGTTCGCTTTAAATTGAATTTGTCACCGTGCAAATGCAGCGCCAACTTTTATGGTTCTTCAGCCGCCCCCTTTCCGCCCGTCGTCAGTTCAAGTCGACACCAGTCGCTGATTTGCAAATGAAATATGCAGATTGTTGTTGTTATTTTTTGCTACCGAGTGACTAATAAACTTTTAAAACCGTTATCAGCTATTCAAGCAGCTGTGCTAAGCTGAGCAGCTTTGTCTGTTGAAGCGCTTTTAGTGATACACACACCTGCAAATACCCTAGAAATTTAATTGTAAACCATATGACACATGACTGAATGCCTTTAGTAATTGAGAAACTTACTACATATATATTTATATTATTTTTTTTATTAGTAACAAATACATTGAACTTCTACTGCTCGAAAAAAAAATAAAATTATTCACATATAGGGATAATACAAAGCTTCATATAAATGTCATTAAACTCTCTAGAAATAACATTCAAAATCGTTTTAAACTTGAGTATTTCATTCATTTATTATTGCTAAAACAATATTGCAATATTCAGGTTTTTCAATGCTGTCAAAGCTGTGGAATTCCCTCCCCTCCTCCCCTCTTTTTTTCCGCTTCCCGATTTTGTTGCTGATGTGAATTATATTATACATATTCGCTAAGCTGTTTTGCTTGTATCCAAATCGGCATAAAATTATTTATTCATTGATTTACTCAGGCTAACCCAATTGCGAATTGCGGCTTCTTAGCTATATATATATACATATGTATATTTATATGTATGTGTATGTATAGAACAATTAAGCAAACGCTTTATTGATTTAGCAAGCTGTCGTTGGTGTTGTTGATATTGGGTTTGGTAAGCGAATCTAATCGTAGATTGCACATGCCGGTCCTCAGCTGTTTTCCCTCTGCTCGGTTTGCGGTGAGTAGTTGGGTGGTTGAGTGGTTGCTCGGTGGTGCTGGTAAAGTCTCTTGATAAGTATTAACTAACAGTCATTATCGATGTGGCTGCCATAGTCAAAGGCGGGCAACAGCTAGCAAACATGTTGCCATTGTTTACTCTATCAGCGTTCGTTGATATTGTTTTTGTTGTTGTACAATAAATATGGTTATATATATAAGTATATATGTACATATATATGAATGTATATCTATATATATACTATATTGTTGTATCTTGTTCTGATAGCTTGAACGTGCGTCATGCCGGATGGCGATTTTTGTTCTCTGTCCATACGTTTGCTAGTGATTCATATGCCAGAATCTGCATTTCGCCTGGGCCAATTGAAGTGGGGTCTCTGAATTGGGCTTTAGTCCAACAAGCATATACATATATACATATGTATATATATTTATAGAGATATACATATATAATGTGCAGTTGCTCGTAATTGTTAGCTGTTAAGAGCATTTGCTTTTAAAATCAATAAAAGTCTTGATTTGAAGATGCAGCCTTGAATTCATTTTTATGAACGGACGGTTAGGCAGAGAGGGGGCTATCAAAGTTACGTCATGACACTTGTAACGTGTGGAAGATTTATTCCAGATTTACTAAAACGAAATATATATGAAATTTCAGTTTTAACAAATCTGTCTGTATGTTTGTCTATCTGTCTGTCTGTCTGCTTTATTTACTTAGTTTTTAAATTCCATTTGATAACAGAAATCTTGTTGTGCTATGAGCAATATATATATTAGATTAGATTCCGACGATTCGCTCTTAAGCTAGATTTTAAATGCTTTAAGTTTTTACTTTGTTTTTTTAATAAATTATAAATTTCTGTTTTTAAAATTGTGCTTATATATATTCATATGGATATATATATATATTTTAGAGTATTACATATTCGTATACTTGTGTTCGTCACACATTTTCATTGTTTTCCCTTGGCTTTTCTCACTTTTTGGCTTGCAGGAGCATCCGTTGCATTGAATGAGTGTCCTTGGCGTTGCTGCATGTCACGCCACGCCACAATGTCCGATTTTGTGCCTGGCGATTTATGGGAAGAGATACTGAGCCGCCACTGGACGTTTCTTGAAACCGAGGAGAGCCCACAAAAATTGGAGCAACGAAAAAAGGTTGAGGGTGAGTAAATAAACAGTTGAGCCTTCTCTATAAAGAGAACAATTTCACTTTGCAGTATACTTAAATTGTGTTTATCGTTGGTATAGCTTGCCTGAAGGAGTGTCTTAGCCTGGTGCCGCATGATCGCAAGTTCTTTTTGCCGGAAACGGGGCATGTGCTTCGCAGAACAGTTCTCGAACTCCCTAATTTCACCGCACAGAATGGTATTGTTGGCTTCGAGGCCATCAGTCAATATGCCAACAACTTGTTCACCAAGCCCTGGCGCAAGGAATTTCGCACGCTCAAGGTAAGCCCATGCAGTATATATATATGAGTGTCAAGAGTTATCACATCTAATCGAGTTTCTCTTTCTCTTTGCAGACCTACTCCGGTTCGTATCAGCATGAGGTGGAAGCGAATTTGATCGATGCTGAACGCCTGTTCCTGGCCATGGGCTATCGTCGCGTTGCCGAGGACACGTTTGTGCTGGAGGGTCCCATTTGTCCCGACCAGGTGACAAATGTCAGTCGCGATGCAATGGCCGCCTATGTGGAGTGCCAGATAATGAAACACATTTATGCGGGACTGAGCGCCGAGGGTTTCAACTGCACTTGGCAGGATATCTTTCACTATCGGGAAAGACATGTGGGTGGCCCAACACAAACCATCAAGGAAATGGCCTATAGACTGCATGAGAAGCGGCTGCGCAAAGGGCAACAGCAACAGCAACAGCAGCAACTTAATACTGAGAATACCTACAGCAATATAGCGCCTAATCTCTGCGAGAACTGTTCGGCCGAGAAGCTGACTGCCCCGCCTGCTCCCTGTGCGCTGCATGGACCCAGCAATAGCAATACGAATAGCTGTGCCTTGCATGCGCCCATCCACCAACCAAACCCGCCCACGAATCTCAATTATATGTATCAACAGCCGCAGGGCGCCTTAATGACGCATTCGCGCAGCTTGGAGCACTATCAGGAGCCGCATGCGATGTTGCCGCATCGTCATTCGTTTGATCAACATCCCAAGGAGTGCGCTGCACTGCATCCGCAGCACGGACATTTATATGAGACGCCGTACGATTGCCTGGATGGGCTCAGTTTGGGCAGTAGCGCCTCGTATGCAGCTGTTGCTGGGGCCTACAATGCGCCGGGCAATCGCTATCCGCTGCCCTACAACATCTCCAGTCAGTTGAATGCGCCCTACGCCACGCCCCTGGATACCTATGCCAATGCGGAGCCGAGCAATGTTAATACGTATGCGAGCATAGCCAGCAAGCCAATGACATCGGTGCCCCATAGCTGTGGCTACCACGGTGGACCGCCCAGACATCAGCCAAGCACTGCTGCCGCATTGGCCGCCATGCAGCATAGGCAGAGCACATATCCGCCGGATCATTTGATTGACTTTGATGAGCGGGCGCAGCTGATGCAGCACGACTTCAATGATCCGCGACTCTATGACCGAAGAGGGCAGCGGGCGCAGACAGCTAAGCATGGCATATTGAGTAACGCCATGTATGCCCAGCCACGGGATGTCATGTCCATGGGCTATGCCGGGGGCTACGAGGTGCCAGCGTTGCTGCCAACCACGTTGCCCCAGCCGCCGGCACAGGACATGTATGTGTATGCCCGGCCCATACCTAAGAGTAGCCGGATACGCAGTCAGGCGGAGTCGGTCGACAAATCAACGGACAGACATCGGGAGCCAATGATGGTAAATGAAAATAGAAATCAAATACGAGCGCAAACATTTTTATTTTCGATTCTAACTTGTCTTCCGTTTCAGGATTCGCTGGACAATAATCGCAAAACAATGCACAAGGAATTAAGGGAACGCATGAGTCTGACCGCCGGCGCCGCAGATGGGCGTCAGCATGTGCGGGAGCGGGATCTGCAAGTCTCCGATGGCACCACCAGCTACGAATCGCCCAGCATGGATGACTTTACGGTTCTCAGCAACGCATCATCGCCGCCGTTGATGCCTAAGGTTCAAGAGGGCGTTGGCAGCTTTGAGTCCTGGAATTATGTGTTCAAGAATCTTGAACGTTCTGGCTACTCCAAGGATTTGGGTGATCGTGAGGATTTGCTTGTGCAGAGTTTGGATTTGGATTCGCTCACTTTGGCCAATGGCGGTGGTGGTGGTGGTGGATCTTCCGATAAGCGACGCACCACCGACACACACACACAAGCAGCCGCCGCGGGGCCAGTGGAGAAATCACGCACGCTGGAGAAGAAGCGTGAGCCGCGTGTTGTCCAAGCGGCGGCACCTGCGCCAGCGGCGAACAGCAGCACGCCAGGCGTCAAGAAAATCAAATCCGCTTTAAAGACAGCCACCATAGACAATCGGCCAGGTGGTAGCACCCGCAGCGGACGGAACAGTGCAACAGGCGCTGTGGCCAAGCATCCGCCGCCTGTGTCAACGCAGCTGATTGTGACCAGTCCCAATGAGTGGAGCTGTCGCTTCTGCACGTTTTTAAATCCGGACACCAAACGCATCTGCGAGATGTGCTGTCGCAGTAAGGACTTTAATCTGGAGGCGGCTGCGAGCGTGTCTCATGCATCCTCGACCTGTGTCTAAGCTATACAACAATATGAATATGTATATATATCCGTTATATATATTTATATATGTATATGTATGAAAACTGTACACCACGCAAGTGATATATGGAAGGAGTTTTGGATATATACAACTACATATAAAACTTATATATTTTTTATACGAAATTCGTCATTGCAAAACTGTGTGCATGTTTATAGAAAGTTCTCTAGTCTTATAGCAACTACGTTTTCAATCACAATCCCTAGCATTTTGTACATATATACATGCATACAAACTAAATACATTACACATATGTTATCTATATATAAGTAATATTATGAACATTATTATTATCGATTACAATTTTAGGTTCTCGATTAGACTTGTGTACACATGCTTTAATTAGATTGTAGATTTGTTTCCATTTGTTGTGGGCGTCGCGGTTTTTGTTGCAAATGATGTGCCTACACCTGGTATAAGACGTATGTGTGTGTGAGTGTGAATGTGAGTGTGTATTTAATACTAACTAAATATAAGTAGTTATGGGATAGAGGTGCGTGAGAGTGTGTCTGAATGAACCTTAGAAAAAAAAACTTGGTAAATTTTGTGGTTTATGCCAAATTACATTTATTATATACAACAATTATATATATATATATATATAATTATATATATATATATATATTGGGAAAGCAAAGTATATTTATTATGCGTATATATATATATTTATTGTATAATAGACTAACTTTTCATAAATACCTTTACTAATTATACAATATAATCAATTCAACTTGAACGAGCTAAACCAATATGGAAAAATCCGCAAAAATGAAATTACAAGTAGTACTGAAAACGTTTTAAACTTCTATTTTATTAGCAGCTCCTTGAAAATAAATAAATAAATATTATATGCAATAAGAGTGAGAGACAGAAACTATACACAAGTGTATATATATATATGTATAACACCACAAAATCTTTGGTTTTTGCCCACCCAACGCCCAACGCAATACAAATACAAGAATAAATTTAATTTGTTTGTTAATTGTTGCTAAGAACAAAAAATGTTAAATAAACCTTTAAGCAAAACATAATAAATATCATATTTTTTTATAAAAGCGAAAGATGGAAAACTGAAGGAATATAATGTACCTTTTGTTTAGTCGTTGTACTAAGTAGCAAAAGTCAGTGATTTATTTTGGTTCGTTGTTAATTTAATGCGCCCCGTCAAATAGACGATATGTAGTTCAAATTATATCAGTTGATATTAGCAGAAAAATGAAAAGAAATATTTAAGAGAAATGGCAAAAACCGAATACAATCAACCGTTACAAAATTCGATTTTCAACTTTGCTAAAATACTAACTAAAAAAAAACAAAACACAAAAATTTAAATGAAAATGTTAAAAACAAACTACATACAAATTATATTGAACACTAATGCAAAAAAACAAAGAAAACAAAAACAAAATATATGAATTTATAGGCAAAATATCTTCCTACAAGACCCAGCAATAAATACTAAAAATAAAACACTGAATTTTTCAAAAAATAAAATTGAAATATTTAACAAGCATCCATAATGTGCATAATTTTTAAATATATTTTTTTTAATCTCAATTTATTGATGTAGCAAAATTCGTTTATTAACATTTTTTGGTTAATATAATTCTTTACAAATTTTAATTAGTGGCTGCTGCATCACTAAACATTGCACTCCCCCCTTTAGCATCCACTCTACTCAGCATTTGACAGTCTTCCGGACATGCAGGCATTTCCATTGCCAGGGTATACATAAAAACATCATATCTTAGCATTTGTATTCAATATTTTTTCACTTACATAATAATTCCCAAGAACTCAAATTTGTAAAGTATCGTAAATTTCTATTGTTCTTTTTTTTAATATTTACATATTTACTAAGTATTTTTTTTTCAAAATTTTTAATGAATATTCTTGCCTTACGGATGCTTCCGGCTTTGCTGCTGCCGTTGATTCTGCAGCAAGGCAGCGCCTACAATTTCTGCAATGATGACCGTGGCTACTGTGCGATGGCCGAATCGAAGCACTTCATCTGTCGCCTACACACGGAGCTGGTATGAGGGATCTGTGATCATTCAAGATTGAAATTGTTAGTCCATCTTGTTTTCGAATCTGTGTAGAAACCATTAAATGAGTACATCAAGCAGGTGATAGCCATACCAGACACGTACCGATTACGTGATCGTATATTGGCATATCATAACGAATTTCGCGATTCTGTGGCCTCCGGCGAATTGAAAAATAAATATGGTGAAAATTTTCCAGCTGCCAGCAGTATGCGGGAGCTTATCTGGGATTTGGAGCTGGCGTACATGGCGCGTCTGCATGTTTCTACCTTATCCTTCAGGCATACAATATGCCGTGCAGTAAAGCGTTTTCCAGTTATCGGCGAAAATATGAGTATGGTGTTCATAGACGGAATGCATATCAATCTCACCACATTGCTGGACTCAACACTCAGGGCCATGTTCGTTGAGCATCAGGACTGTTCGCCACCAATCTCGTTTGTTACTAAATACAACGTTGCAACGTAGATTTCCGAATCGCGAACTCAAATTCGAGCACTATTAACTGAAATGTTATTGCAGGTTTCGTGAAACCCTTGGCCACTTTGCCATCATGATCAATGACCGAGTCTCAAGGGTGGGCTGCGCCTTTGTAGTTGCCAGAAACTGCCTTAAGCCGATGCAAAAAGGGTTAGAGCATTACATTCCATTCCATTCACTTTTACTGTAGTTTTTTTTTTTTTTTTGTTTTGTGTTGCAGCTATTGCTATCTGATGACCTGCCACTACAATTACAACAACATTGTCGGCTCACGTGTCTATAAGCGTGGTGACCCCGCTTCGGACTGTAAAAGATGGGAGACCTCGCCCAGTAGCAGGTACTTAAATCTATGCGCCAATAACGGAAAAATATTTCGCAATGTAAGGCCAATGTTTTGTTTTTCGTTCTTTCTTTCTGGCCCGCCTAAAAATTCTGATTACGAAATTATTTTTCAGAAAGCCCAGGAGGACATTAATTACATGGACAGCATAAAGAACGTGAAATGATCACGATTAATTGTTTTGTTATATCTCGCATGTACCTTAAATTTTTGTGAATATCTGTATACATACATATGTACCATTTGTACATCACTTTCGAATACTTACCAAAATTTTTAAGAAAATAATATTCATATATTATTAATGAATAATTATAATATTATACAATTTATAATATTTGTACCAAATTATAAAAACAAATAATTAAATAATTAATTATAAACGGCAGAATACTCATTCACGCCGAAACCACGTGAATTTTCCGAGTTACAACAAAAGTATTAGATAAACAAATTAGCAGCAAATTGGCTAAGATCAATCTTTCAAAGTTCCTCAAGGCTTAGACTGCCTTGCCCAGTTCCAGATATCAGAATCTATATAACTTTCACCACATAATTGCGCTTATATATATTGTTTATCTATTTCATATAACGCTTTATATACCCAACTTATTTAGCTCTCGCTTCTTTTTGGAACCACATTAAAGGAATTTAATCTCGTTTGTTCAAGCGGGTTGAGTTCGCCGAACGCTTTTATGCATGTATATTTTGTTTTATAATAATTTTTAAATCTTTAATGTCGGTCTAGTTCGATTGATACATAAACAAAGTATTAACTAATTCATATCAACTAACGGCTAACAGACTTGGGGCTTTCTGATTTTGTTTACTTTTACATTTTTAAGAGTTATAAACAAATATTTCTTTCGATTTCTCTTTTCGATTTTCATATTTCTATATATGTATATATATTTATGTTCGATTTCTGTGCGAGTAATGCAAGTAAAACTGGCTTTTCTTGTTGTTAATCCATTTTTTTTTAAGATTTGAATTTAATGGAATGAAACCCGCTTGCTTAGTTAGTATGGAACATAGTTAAGGTATTTTAATCAGTGTGTGCCTAGGTTTAGGGTTCTAAATGCTTCACGCTGCATCAACATAATCAAATATATAATAATAATATATGTATATATATTTGTATATAGTGAAATATAATGAAGAATAACGAGACCATACAAAATATCAGACTAAACATTTGCGTTTCGTTTAAAAAATATCAGCATATTCGTAATAAGAGTTAACTTTGTTTCGCCTCGATAAGGCAGAATTCTAGTTCAGTTTTTATTTTTAAATTTTGTTTTTTTTTTTTATGTATATATTAATATGATCCTAATGTCGCAGCACAAAAGTGCTTAACTATGGTTAAGTTTGGTTTCTTCTTGTTCTTGATAATGATAATCATATTGGGTATATATATTTATGGCTATATATACGTGTTCCTAGGGCACGGGAATGCCTGCTGCAGTTGCCTACTTTTGCATTTCTAATTCGATTTCAATTTCGATTTGCCAGCTACACATCGTCGTATAGAAAAATACATACAAACTTCTCTTTTTCGATACAATATATGTATGTTTATATATAAAGCAGATTTACTTCATAATTTGACCATTTAGTTTTTTGTTTTCTTTTGAAAATTGCTGTGAAAAACTCTTGACAAGCTCGGGCTTTGAAGTTAAAGTTTTTGAGTTCAAATTCAAATCAGTTATACATATATCTATTTTTAAATGACTCGAAAAATGGAACACATTCAAGGATATTCATAAATGTTGTCTTGCAAGGTGGGTTTTCAAAAGTGTTCTTCTTTTTTTTCGAGAAAATTGGAAAAAGAAAAACCAAATGCATTTAGTAAAAAGATTCGAATTGAATGTACTTCAATACTTTTACATCGAAAAAAATATATGATTTTTCTTGCTTTTGAATTTAGATGTCGTCTTAAGTTATTTCTATAATCTTTAGAGCCCAACATTTGTGGCTATAAATAATTGTTCAATTGAATATTTCAGCCTAAGCAGTGCAACATTTTAATCTTCTACTTCGTTTTGTGCAAAGAAACATCGAATTGCGTTGCTTTGATGCCAAACATCTCAAATATTCTGCCTAATTGATCTCTCATTTGGCGCCATCTTGAAAACAAACAATTTGCATTTACATTTAACATTTTTGTTGTTCAGCAATCTTTTCTTATGATATAGAAAAAAACAAAAAACAAATCAAACGCACTCTTTACAATATCTGACAGCCAGATCCATGCATTACCTCGCTAATAAACATGGGCGTGCCAGCGCCCAAGCCGCCATCAGTTTTCTGATGTTCGTTCTGAAATGGAGTGGGGTCAAATTGGGGATTAAATATGATTGAAATGGGAAATATATGTAAATAAATTGATGCTTACATCATCGTAGTCGCAATCGAAATAATGACTCTGGCAGTCCATGCAGCGACAGCTCTCCGACATTTTGCATGTGATGCCCCATTGCTTGGCCAGGTCCTTGTAGATCTCCTTGGAGGTCTTGTTGCTCATCATCTCCGGCGTAAGCAGGCAGTTCTGCTCATGCTGTTGTTGCTGTTGTTGTTGCTGCTGACGTCGTCCACGACGGCTTCTAGAGGCAACAGAGCCGGATCCCGAGCCCGATGCGCAGCAGGCCTCGTTGCAGGATTGTGTATTGTTGCCCGATACGGCGCCATTTGAGCAATCAGCTGGAAGAGCAAAGCTTGGTTAGAATATTGTGATACGACAAATGAATGGGAGCTTACGCTCGTTGCCATAGCGGTTCAGCAGCGGATCATAGAAGTTGTGCCGTGCTGCAGTGCTGGTGCTCGGCTCCTCGCCGTCCTCCTCGGATTCTAGGCCAATGTGTCTACAGGCAGCCGCCTGTTCGCTGCACTCTGTGCAATCGGCATCTGTGCATGACTGCTGCTGCTGACGCTGCTGCTGTTGTTGCTGGCCATCGCTGCAGGCGGCATAGAGATTATCCTTGTTGGCTCGCGCCGCTGCCATTTCGGATTCCAATAGAAACTCGTTGACGCTCAGCGTGCACTCTTCGCTGTTCTCCAGCTCCAGTTCGGTGACGCCCTCGATGATGCGCGACGGATGGGCCTGCTGCTCCAGTTGATCCACTTCTCCGTCCTCGTTGTTGTTGTTGTTATTGTTGTTATGCTGGTTGCTATTGTTGTTGTTGTTGCGGCCGTTGCTGCCACAATTGGCGACGTTGTTGTAGTTCTGCTGGCAATCTGGATCGTTGCAAATTTCGTTGCTGTCGCTGTCGCTGTTGCAGTTGCTATTGTTGCTGCTGTCATTTAGGGTCAGCTGCTCCAGGGCGGCGCTCAACTGAGCCGCGCTCTGCCTCGAGCTATTCGCCGAGCTGCGTCGACTGTTCTGATTGGGCGTGGCACTGTTGTCCGACGACAGCTGCCGCTGGTGCTGCGAGAGCCGTGTGTTCTGCATTTGTATATATACATTTATATATATATATAAATATGTGTGTGTGTGTTAAACCTAATCAGTTTCTCTTCTGCTATTTCCAGCCATCTCTACTTACCTCCTCTAGGACATACTCATAGGTAGGCGGCGGGGTGGTAGGCACGTTGTTGCTATCCGCTGCCGTTGTTGCTGCGCTGATGCACGGTGTGCGACTCGGGTTGACATAGCCTGCAAGATAATCGAAACGGGGGCTTAGAAAACTTCAGCATACAAATTGCATAAATTTATTATTGATTTTGCTGCTGTGGTTGGGCTAAGCGGCAGAGGGATGTCATGCAAATTTCGAGCTCTGCATACACTCAAACTAAATATTCGATGCCTTGAAAGAGGTGAACGTTGTGTCAAGGGCTTAGTCTTTAATAAATAATCAGATATGTGAGTTGATAATATGAATAAATCAGTCAATTAACATTTTCTATTCTACAGAAGGCTGACGGCGGCTTTTTAACCAAATTAGTTTCAGTTTCAAATTTAAATTTGTTCCTTGAGATGAATCAAATCAGAAATCAAACTGAAAATCACTTAAAATAGTTATTTTTAAAGTACAAAAAAACCAAGATCTGTTACTACTGCTGGCTCAAATTGAGTACATATTTTTGTTTATTTATTTTTTATTATTTATTGCTGCCTTGAATTTGAAGGAAGCTAAATTAAAAACAGTCATTAACGCCAGTACCGAAAGAATCAGCTCCACGTTAAAACAAAATAGTAATTATTCTTTCACTTGTATGAAATGGAAAACAATCTTTTCTAAAAATAATACTTTGAGTGTGTGCAGAGCTTATTGTTGTGCCATGTTTCAATGCGCCATGCATTGTGCATTTGAAAACAATAAGCATTCTCAAATTGTTTGGGTAACAATTGTTGGGCAAATAATAAGCGCCTCGATGCAAATATGAGCCATTAAGAAAATATTGCTTCATGCATGCTTCAAAATCACATTTAAAAGTGGGGCATAATCAGTGTACATATGTGTGAGTAGTATAATGCGATTATTTAAAAATTGAGCGGCTATAGTTTTTGGTATTTTTTAGCCTATTCTTACCCATACGCATACTGTTGGTATTATTGGCAGCTTTACTTGAATTCGATGGCAACAGCAGCTTCCGTTCGCTCATTGAACCAAGACTGTTGCAATCCACTGAATCAATGGTGGAACTGCTTGCACCGACAGCCTGCTGTTGTTGCTGTTGCTGCTGTTGCTGTTGCTGCTGCTGTTGTTGTTCCTGTTCCTGCTGCTGTGCGCCTAAAAGTGCCTCGTTCACGGTCGGATCCGGATCGTGTTCTTGCGATGTGTTCGTGCTGCGTGAGCTGCCCATGCGAAACTTGAGCTTAAATGGCGCCATATCCTGGCTTCTTCTTATCAGTTATTAGTTCCGAGTATTCCAATTAGAATTTGTGTTCGTTAACGGTTTAAATGCGCATTGGGCCAGTGGGCTTTTTTTTTTGTAAATTTTTATATCAAGTTGAACAATACTGATGCAAAGAAAATGAGAGCACAGACAGGAAGAAAAGAGAAGGAGAGATAGATAGAGAAAGATAGATACAAGGGACGTGTGTTTATAAAGGGCAATAGTTTAAGTTGAGAGTTACAATAGTTACCACATCAATCACAATTTAACACAAAATATCACAGCTTATAGCTAGAATTATTTATAATCGTAATTTATTCAATTTTACTTTGATGTGTAGTTTTAAGTGGCATGCAAATTTATAAAAATAAATAAATTAAATTAATTTATTTTCTTTTTTTTTATAGAGTTTTACCTGCAAAGCGAACAGAGCAGAACTGACCCAATCGAGTGCTGCAAGTAATTAATGAAATGTAACTATATTTATTTATCAATATTTATTAACAAACATATTTACACGATTTTAATTAATTGTGAGCAGGGCTCTTTTAATTAATCAATTAATATTACGGATTTATTTTCTTTTTTTTGCGATATTTAATGCATTTTTTTAAGCTGGCTGTCAAAATGATTAATGCGAATTACTGTGATAGGCAGGCAAGCACCTCACACACACACACATGCATACGCAGACAGATACAAATACACATGTGGCACACGTGCCAGTTGCTGCTACTCATTATATGCGGCACGTGCCACAGCCAACATTGCGTATACGCCCCATGCAACTGGCACATGTTATGCCAGTGTTTATTAATTGCCCGCGTTGTGGGGCTTTAAACAGCGCACCTAACATGTCCTTGAGCGGCAACTGTTGTATGTGTTTATAAATTTTTAGTTTGGCCGACAAGTTGTTGGCCCAAAATGTGGCACGCGCTCTGGCTAAAAAGGTGAGCAGCACAGCCCACTCGGCGAACGCGCTCAGCACGTGGCATATGCCTTATTGTCATGCAGATTACACAAAAGCCACTTAACGCTTTGAGCGTTGAGCATGAAGCTGATGCTGCTGCTGCTGCTGCTCTACATGTACCTGGTTATTATTATGCTTATTGCCACCCAGTAGAAAGAAGAAACTCATTTCCTTTGCGGTAAGTTGCAAATTGGTCGCTCGCTCGTTCGTTCCTTTCGCCTCAGGCTCTTGCCACGCAGCTCAGCTTAAGCTTAGCTGCAGCATAAAGGGGTACACAGAATTCAATGTATATGTATGTACATATATGCATACATATGTATACATATGTGTGCTCATGCTGTGCACACACAAGTCACAAGTTTATTTGTTCGCGAAAAATTCATATTTGCGCACAATAAACGAATCGAAAGCCTATTGACATAAGCCAAAGTATTGTAGCTGATCAACTAAACATATTTATTTAACTCTTTCTTGATTGCAGGTCGATTGTGCAGATGATTGCAAAGAGTTGACGTTGATAAGGAGAGTGGGTATGTAATACAATCAGTTTTTATTAAATTTATAATAGTCTAATAAATATATTTCTATTTCTTTCAGATTCCCGATATATACTAGATAGAAACATACGAGAGCTGTTTAATATTATGATATAGTAATATGATATATGTATATGCATATTTATATAATATATTTTTCTCTATAAGCAACAATGTACTGAAATTTGTAACTACGATAAAATAAACGATTTGAAATGGTAAAAATTGTGTTTTTTTTTTCACAGCAGGCGAAGAGAAATGAGTAGCAGGATGGGTTCGCTTAAAGGTAACAGAGTCACTTTATTTTTTAATTGAGCATGCCTAAAAGTATGCAATCTAATTTTTTCTGTCAACTTACATTTCTCTGTTAACCCAAGGTACAATGAATGTAAACTATAATTTGTCATGCTGCTGGTCATTTCTGTTTGCCTGGGTAAACTGGTAGATCTTGAGATTTCTTTAAATTTACAATGCTGCCCTCTAGAGTATGCAATGGAAATGCATTT
>NW_022045876.1:1090124-1105034 GCF_001654015.2 Drosophila navojoa | reverse complement strand
TCAGGATATGGAAATTTAGTATAGCCTTAGTGTAAATATATGTAAATTAGTTTTTTTCATTTAAATAATTTATTTTATTCAATAAATATATTCAAATATATATTATTATTTATTAAATATATTAAAATTTAAGTATTTAACCGTATTCATTAATTAATTTTTTATTTGTTTGGTTCAGGGTAGTATCTAGTCGAGCACTCTCGACTAGAGTTTTCTTACTTGTTTACTATTTCCTTTTTGTCTTTGTTGTTTTTCTTTATTTTTTGTTGGCATGGCGTCATACAGAAGGAGGACTTCGTGGTGGCAGCACACATATTGAAGGCGAAATTAACACCGAGCAAACAAATAATTCTAGTCTGTGTGGGTGGGGCGTGGCGGGGCGAGATGGGGCGGGGTGAGCCTTGCTCTTGGCCAGAAAACTGATATCTAATTGAGTAAACAGCAAAGTGAATGGCCATGAATTAGCCAGAGGCGACAGTCATGGACGCATTGCCATTAATTTGCTGATATATGTATATAAATATACTATACAAAGATATATACACATCTATATATATATATCTGTATCATGTCTACAGCCTTGCATCCTTCAAGTACAATTCATAGTTGTGTTTTGGATCCTGTGGGTTCTTTTCAATTGTCTTGGATTTCGAGAGCGGTAGGAAAAATCGAAAAGCACTGTGTGTGCTGTGCCAGACATACATAAACACACACATATGACCCAACCTTGAAGTGAATGCAATTGTTCTGCAAATTGATGTACTTACCCTCTGTTTCTACGTGGGTGTCAAACTGAAACTGCCCTTCGTCTGACAATTGATGGGCTATATTTAGATCTACTAGGCAATCAACAATTTTTAAAGCATGTTTCAAGTTTATAAACAATTTGAATGTCATTCACAATTTAGTTGAGTGCTGCGCACTTTAAAGTTTTTATTCTTCTTTTTTTTATGTTTTGTCGAATGTTTCAACTCACATGAATTCTGTCACAGACTGTGGAAAGTTTTGTACGCACACAAGCTTTTTATTATCCTGGCTCTCGAGCTTTTGTGGATTTTTGGCAAGCACAGCGCATGCGTGCTTCGAGCTTCCGGCATTTGCGGCGTAATGTTTTGCTTCGTTACACGCTTTGTCTTCAGAATCCTTGCGCTCTCTGCTTTGACTCGCTGATTCGCGTGAATGAAATTATATGAATTGAACGAAAAACTTCACAAGCTTTTACCCATCATACATAGGTTTTTGCATTAATATATATTCTTCTCAACTGATTTTCCATTCGGAATAAATATGTACATCTAACGTAAATTCGGCCGTTATGTCGTTAGTAGATTTATAGTTAAAAAAATTTACGTTAAATTAAAAAAAATACGTATTAACAGGGCTACTATACTGCAAAGGATTTTTTAGTATTTATTTATATATAACTTATGTACACACTGTTTCTTGCTTGCTTGCTTTTTGCGGCAAAACAAAAATACAAAACTATAAATTAAATGAATCTTAATGTTAGCAACAGTTTTGGATTTACTTGCCGTGTAAGATTATCTATTTCATAGTTAAACATATTTAAATTATATTGTTATATTATATTTAAAGTTGCTACGGAAACAATGCGACAATGCACAGACGAGCAAACGTACCGCCGAGGATCTTGTCGATCTGCTCAAGAGTCTAAACGCAAAGGAAAAGGTGCGCGAGAAACATGAAATCAAATTAAATTTTATTTATTAAATCAATGTTTATCACAAGCAGCTTCTGTTATCAAAATACTTTTGTCAATTACCTTTAAGTGTCGGTAGTTTTCGAGTGTTGCGCCAGTTGCAAAAGCTAAGAATTCTGACGGCCACAGAATATATATGCAGGTAAATATTTGATGATAGCCATATAAATCTTTAATATATCGTTGCTATTTATTGACAGTATTGAGAACGATGAGCAGCTGGAATTGATATTAATAGAGTTTCTGCAAAATGAAAATGAATTGTTGATAAATCTTTTTATTTCGGCTCATTATGGTAAAGTAAAATTATTTATGGAAATTATAAAATAATTAATTGTATTTGATTTGCAGATTCTGTAAATATGCTGAGACTGAATAATATACTCGTAAATGCTTTAAAAAATCTCTTTACCGCTCTGGCTGTTAATCCTAAGATCAGCAGCTTGAGCTATGTTGAACCGCTGTGTAAATCTTTGCCTGGTAGAAGATCTTTAATTATCTATTATTATTCTTATTATTATATTATATCTCTTTTCATAGACGATGTATTGTTAAATGTATGCATACAAATGCACTTGAATTGTCTATTGGAGTTGCATGTGGCTGCCGATATTAGTCTGGCGTTTCAACATTTGAGTGCCTGGATTAATGAGGGAGTCGATGAATTAATCTTCATCAAACGCCTCACTGATAAAGTAAATATATGAGAAATATATAGAAAAATGCAAGAATTAACAATGAGATTTCTTTTTAGCTTCTTGTCAGACATCAGGAGCAAGCATTAAGTCATCTATTTAAAGTATCTACGTCAACCAGTTTTAAGTATTGGAAATTCTATATAATTTTGCTGCAATCAATAGCCAGCGCCGCTAATGCAGACACGACCACTTTCATTAAAAGTATAGTATATTTAATTGATAATACGTATAAATATATATTGTATAGCTAATGGTTATTATCTGTACGTAGAATACCTCAAGAATCGTCTGCTACATGCGGCTACGCTTCGCTGCCAGCTTACCTTATTGCATTTACTACTCACGGCGCGAGCTGCTGCGGCTAACACAATGAATATACAACAAAATTTGGATAATTATGCTAAGTGGTATAAGCAAAATATAGGCGAAATGTCCTATGTGCTAAGCACTGAACAGTTTCAGGTAGTTTTAAATATGCTAGAAGATTCCATACATTACGAACAAGAAATTGATTATGTAGAGGTAAGCATCAAGTGAAATATTTATTTCTATATATGTATTTTAATTGTAATAAATTATTCTTTCAGATTCATGCAGCGATTGCCATTTCACCTGGTGGCAAACTGGTGCAGTCCTATAAAACCAAGTGCAAGGCCCATTTAGCACGTTTAAAACTTGCCAGAAAGCAAAATGATATTATAAATTGTTAGATTTTGTTTGTATTCATATTTAGTATTTAAAAATTTATCTATATATTTACAATGATCCCAGACAAAGTTACAATTTCACAGTTTAGTGGCACGTCCCTTGCCCGCCAGCGGCTTGTTTCGTTCATCCCAAAGCGTAACTCCATCACAGGCGCAGATTCGTTTAAAATTTTGCAATATGCCAGCCGATCGTGCAATTATTCCACAGGCGATTCTAGAAGAACGACGCCATTATAATCAATTTTAATGATATATATATTTATAAAACTTACCTTTCACCTGAATTGCCATCAAGGCGACTTTGTGGATTGTTGCCGCACCCCAAATCGTCGGCATTGGCTGTAATGACAACGGCACGTCCGATAATCTCCCAAATATCCAGAACTGGATCTACAAAGCGGAATGTAGCACGACCTGTTTCATCGGCTCGTATATTACCCAAATCGCCGGCATGTCGTTCAGCTGCATCTGCATTGGGGCTGCCGTGCGGCGAATTACGTGGATTGTAATGATTGCCAACCGATGCACAGCCATTCGACACATCGCCACTTTCGTGTATGTGGAAGCCATGTAGCCCAGGCTCTAGTCCATCCACAACGCCGTCCACAACTACGCCTGCCTGTTTGTCAGTAATCGTGGTGAATCGTACTGCGCCCTGCACAGGTGTTCGATCCACTACACAGCCAGTTGTATTGATGAGTGCCACCGCTGATTGGCCACCAAAGCCGGAGAGTACAGCGCGACGACCGGTGCTTTCGATTTTATCCTGCACTTCGGACCACGGTGCTGTGGTCTGCACAATCACTCGGCCCTCGGTCGCATCAATGTCGACATGACCTATGCCCTGCAAAGCGTGCCGCAGCTTATCCACGCACGATTTAACATCTTTATCCATTTGCACTGCAAACTCAATCTATATATTATCGTAAGTAGGTATTAATAATGATTTAATTGACAATATTCTTACCTTCGTTGAGTCCATTGCGTTGTTTATAAGCAGTTGGTCAAAAAAACACAAATAATGTTGATAAGGTGTCGATAAATGAATAAATGCAAGACTCGATAGCTCTAATCGATATTCTCAATTGCCGGTTGCCCATATGCGATATATTGTGTATATCGATATGTGACATTATTTGAAAAAAAGAACTAGTTGAGCTGTAACCATAAAACGTATAAATAAAAGAACCACATACTTTTAGTTTTAAGAAAGTTCTAGTAAAATTTGTTTATACAATTTGCAGAATAACAATGTGTCCTTTTAATAAATATAAATAATTCGTTTTTTAAATACATAATAAAAATTTAAAATAATGTAGAGTACATTTTATTTAACCAGTTGTATTAATTCGCTTAATTAATTATTGCACCTTAAATTTATAAATATGTACAAATATTTACAATTATCGAAGATCTACGCATTAATACCTAAATATATATGTATATATTTATAATTTTTAAAATCACACTTTTATTTCTCTATTGGGAAGCGCACACAATTTCGGAGATTTGTGCGTCCCAGAGTGGCACTGGAATGCTGCAGCGGCAGATTCACACTGTTTATCCTGGGAGTCTGCGTGTCTGTTTGTTTGTGTGTGCATGTCTGTTGGTGATATGTTGGTTTGCATTAGATCACTGGGGCTATTGCTACGTGGTAATTTGTGCAGCACGCGAGGTAGAGGGTGAGGGCTCTGACGTGTTGACAGTTGTACCAGTGGCAATTGGGGGAGGTGGCGTCGTAACGCTTCGATGCGGATCGATCTCTGAATATGGTGGAGCAGGCAGTGCAGCAATGCCAATGGCATTCGATTCCATCATGGGCGGTTGCGTTGGCGGTGGTGCCACAGCTGCCGTGGGAGTAGTTAGATTGCACATACGCATCACCTCTTCATAGCTGGGCAAATCCTTCTCATCCTTCTCCAGCTGCTCTCGTATGCGTGCGGCCTCCTGGCTGTTTGGCTCAATGTAGAAAATATCACCGTAACGACTGTGCTGACGTCCGAGCTCCACAGTGTTTTGGCGATCTGCAAGATAAGTATATAATTAAAAGACATACGTTAGCAATATCTCAGATCAAATCGTGATTTAGTCAGCCGACGCAAGTACCAAGCCTTTGACGTTGACGTTGTCTCTGGCGGTTCAATGAGACGGATTGATGAATGCGCATAGCCAGCTAATGAAAAGATATAAACTTTTAAGATAAATTGATTCGTCGATCGATGATCTGCACGATAATTACATAGATTGACTGGCTTATTACGAATAAGGCAATCAGGAAAGCGAATACCAAAGCCAAATACGACGTCAGAGTCATGTTACGTCTCAATTGTTATTGCCAAAAAAACAAAAATAAACTCCTTTATATACACATTATAATAAAATAATAAAAAAGTCAATTGTCTAGCAAAACAATAATAAAGTAAGCAGCCAACTCGAATGGTGCTAGGTGCTCAAAAAGCAGCGATTAGATAAACCCCGCCCTCATATTTGGCACACGTTACCACTGCGATTGCGATTGATTCGCCTGGGCTGGCGTTGGCAGCGCGGCGGACAAATCTTTGCCAGAGTTCGGCTCTCGATGCGCACATAGAAGCAAACGACGGGCACTACGCCGAAGAACAGGAAAACTAAGCCCAAATAGATGGCCACATGCAGGCCCAGTTCAGCGCCCCAATCCATAAGCGAATTGAACTTCAAGGAGGATTTCAGTTGAGACCCGGTCTCAGAGAAGGTGCATAATTTTTTTGCACGCCCGCCGCAGACAACGATACGTTGGACACTAATCATAGTGCCTATATACCCAACTAGTAGGCTATGTATTATATTATATACGAAATTACGTACGTGCATGTGTATGTGTGTAGGTATGTACATATATATGTTGGTACTTGTTTCGTTTTTAGTGATAAGATTATGTGTATACAGCCGCACGCAATACGATAAACGAAGTTGCTAAACTAGACATATTTATATACCTATACAATATATGTATATATGTGCATATGTGTATATGTACATATATACGTTTTGGCGGTCACATGTAAGCATTAGCTCACCTATGCTGCAAAAGCTTAAAGTACAACATAGCTAGAGCTTACTAACTAGCTCTTACTTTCTGTCTTTCTCTCCCTCTCTCTCTCTCACACACACACACGAACTTACTTCGTCTTCTGTTGCTATTTTGATTTCCCGCAGGACAACAGCATCTGATAATCCAGATAATCGTACACTAACCGAGAAACGAAAGAATCGAATGTAAAGCCTTAATTTAAAGCGATCTAAAATCGCGACTTTGTCCACGACTTTTTACCTGCAGCAGCGCATAGGATAGAAAGCCAACTAGCAAAAGTGCTACGAAATAGAAAACTGGACCCACTTCCATATTTCAGCAGGTTCAGATGTAGACTGAAGCAAGAATGCTTATCAAACCGAAGAAATAAAAGAATAATAAATAGAGACATAAAAGCAGACTTTTGAAATGGCTATACGCCGTAAACAGGGCTAACTGAGAGTCTTATCAGAGACACTTCAAGCCGCGCATAATATACATACATGCCTACATACATATACACATATATTTTCGTACTCTATATATTCTTCTAAGTAGTTCGCAGTGCATAGCTATTCTTGTACATACCAACGGAGCTCAGCTGAATGTCCCGATTATTGCGCGGCGACTCGGTTGGAGTGGAACGGCGGCACCCGAATATAAATCTCCAAATCACAAACTTTAAGATGAATGTAGAACACTTTTAGAGATAATAATAGGCGAAGCATTTGACTTTTACCTGT
The DNA here is from genome assembly GCF_001654015.2 of Drosophila navojoa. Next base: position 1,098,117 of record NW_022045876.1, on the reverse strand, counting down.
ATGCAAGCATAGAGTGTGGGCATTGCGAGAACTATTATGAAGAATATGAAAACTGTATCGTTCATGATTATAGTTTGACGTATTCTAATCCGTTGGGCTTGAAAAGTCAGAGAGCACTGAAACTTTCCGCCTAAATCAAGTTAACAAAGATAGCCTAAACGGGACAATTCAATAACATTCAGTTAACTTTTCGAATTGGTCGAATTAGTCATTTAATGACTTCATGAAAGTTTATATATTTAAGTTCGGCACTAAGCTTATCAGAATCGGAGGTAATAAACGACGATTAGATTACCCAATTGAATGTACATAAAGAAAGTCGAAAACCAGTAAAATCCTTTAAAATCCAGTATATGACTTACATATACATAGGTATTAATATAAACTCTTGCACATACCTGTGCGAGGCTGCCACAGTTCGTAGCAGACCCAAACGGCGAAGCGCAGGCAGCAACAGCAAATGGCACAGCATACAAAGAGTAGGAATACGCCCGAGAATATGGACAATAAATCCAACATTTTGGCATTAAAATTTGCAAATTGCCAAAATAGAACAACTTTTATGGACTCAATCACATCGGTTCACGCAGACGCTGTTCGCAAACTGTTTGCATTTCCATGCTCTGCGGCTCTTTGGAGCATCTTATCAGCTCTATACAGAACGAGTGAGAACGATAATGAGAGTGAGAGTGAGAGAGCGAGAGAGAGAGAGAGAGAGAGTGGTACTATGCCTAGGCAGGTGGTATATACATAGGTGGCGCTCCCATTCGAGAGTTTCGCAGTGTCTGATAAGAGTCTGGTTCACTCTGATTAGATAAGATTTGCATCATTGCTTGGAAGCTTCATGCAGTCGCAGTTGCAGACGCTTAAATGTCTAAGAATACATCACAAATATAGACGTTCATAAATTTCAACAAAGTTGAAATCCCGCCAAGCGCGGAAGCATTCAAACAATTGTAAATTAATTCAGTGCGTGTGTGTGTGTGTGTGAATTTATATTGTGTGAGACACAAGCTAATTAATTATTACACAAGCATAAACAAAGCAGCAAATGAAAAACAAAAACACTGTAATAAATCTATTACGGACAAGCCACTTAAGCGGGCAGCGTAAAGCAATTATACTCCATTATTTCACTGCAAACATTTTTCACATGCTCCACAAAATTTAAATGTCGTGGGGAATTCATAACATTTCAATGTCAAAGGTGCAGACTTCAGTGGCAGCTGCTTCCCCAAGAAATACGTCATGTTTTAACGTAATTTATCGATAAGTCTCACGATTCCAATTGGAACTGTTGAACGAGGGCGAAGCAGAATGAGCGATTATTGCCTATCACAACCGGAAATTGAGACAGGTAGTCTTAATCTTTTTTTTATAAATTTATAATGGCCAGATATTGCTTATATAGTATACTATATTGGACCTAATCGAAGACTTTTCACGTGATGAATTCCAGTCTGCATATAGAATAGAGCTATATACATATATATCTAAAAGTTGTGAAAACGTGGGTAACTTCAAGGTTGTCTATATGACAATACATATTCAGGGAGACGCTTTATAATTGCTCTTATAATGTGTTTAAGAATGAATTTAAGAGTACATTAATAGAATACAGATATGTACATGAAAGGGTATATCAAACACATTGAAAAATAAATTTTACATTTGAGTCTATCTATGTGAATATATTTTAGAGTATATTACGCTATACGTACACTATACTATAAATACACTGAATACTTCTTAAAGAGAACATTTTGAGAACTTTTAAGGTCTTAAAGTCAGTGGGTAGTCGAGAGATATTTAAAGCTAGCACAATATTTGAAAGAATATATTTAACGGTTAGCTTTTCCACACATAATATCGTTCAGTTATAAGTGCCTAAAACCTTTGAATGTAAGATTCAGTTTCACACTGAGAGGTATATTTAAGCATAGCTTGAAAAGTACATTTAGTATTACTTTGAAGAGTACATTGAGGGTTTCATGGTTACCTTGCAATTAAGGCTAAACTTTTAAGAGTATAATTCTGTTGCACTTTCAAAGTGCTTAATGAACCCATTGAATAACTATTCTAACTATTTATATTTACATACATTATAGAACCTGAGAAGACTGCATACAAGTCCAACTTTATACCACTAGATTACACTGTATCCTAATATGGTTCTCCTGGTCCTGGATTGCACTTCACCACGTCGAAAGCCTTCAGAAAAGTATAGTTCAATTAATACATATTAAATAGTTGGTGCTTATGCCATTTTAATACTAATCAACAACAAATTTAAGTTTAAGCCAGGTCAGTGCTGTTGCCATTAATTAATATGCTATTCAATAAGCCAGCCACTATTACTTTTTTTAGCTACTCTATATTTTAATCGATTACCAATTGGAATTCCAAAGCCAATTAGATTAACTTGAATTAGAGATTGGAGCTGCTATGATATGCAGCTTGTTTTCAAGAACTATTTTTAATAATAATATACTAATTATCTATAAAAACTTTTAACAAATATATCCAAGACTATTTTATTATTTATTCAGCTATATGTGATATATATATATATATATATATATATATATATATATATATATATGTATATATCAAATAGATAAAATAACGATACCATTGTGAAATTGTTGTTTGGGCTATTCGCTTTGCCTTATCAATTAAATCTCTGAGACTTAATAGTTGGTATTTGACGTCATTCTCTGTTGATAGTCAGAAATTTTATCTCGGCTTATCACTTGTTTGACTGCTATCAAATCGGAGAGGAAGTCAGGCATAGGAAAGACGCATTTGAAAGGCTCCTTTGGCACAAGAAACGCAACATCATCAAAACACGCTGAGATGCTCGCGTGTATGGGGGGTATAAATGGTAATCGTATTGCGATAATTGGCTATGATTATGATTATGATGGTATAGAAATAGCCGCCTTATAGATAAGGCATTTCTAACTCGATTCAGCTGCTCATTGTAAATTTTTGCGGCTGCTCACCTGCGGTTATATCGGTCGCAGTGCCAGATGGATCGATGCGTATCTGTCTGAGCACACGTGGCGGGCCACGCCCATTCGCGGGCGGAGGCGGTGCGACAACGGGCTTACGCATAGCACACATACAGCACAACTGCAAGAGGCGAAAGGTGAACACACTGCAGGCGGGGACGGATGGGGAACTCCGCAACTTACTCGCAATAGAATCAGCAAAATGACAAGTAAAATAAAGTAAACAATATACAGGCCGACATCGACGGCCATGGCTGAGAACTTAAACTAAATCGACGACGATTTCTGTTCGACACGGTCAGGTAACTGTTCTATAATGGTAAAGCGTCTAGAACCAGTCACGATAAATAGAACTTGCGCCTTATCAACATTGCAAATGGTGGAGCGTGATTAATTATGTATATATATAAATATATATCAATAAAAATATATAAATACAGACACACATATTTATATTAGTATCATATCTGAACAGCAGCATATTATCAGTTAAATGCTCGTTGATATGATATGGAATTTAAACTATTGGGCTAGTACGCACCCGTTAGGCTGGAGGCCCGTCTAGAGCGATCCAACGTGCTCGCTGTGTCCTCAGAATTCCCATATTGTCGGCTCTTAAAGGACAACTATCGAGCAGAGAAACACAGATAACTTGAAGAACATTGAACTTGAATTCGAATAAACTTTACACACTTACAATAGCCACCAAGAGAAATAGTATAACGATATAAACAAAATCGATCGGATTCATTGTCCGTGCCAAACGGTTTGAAGTGCGAACACTGACAGAGTTTATAAACTTAGAAGTTATCTGAATGAGTTTAGCAGCACTCGTGGAACATATCATTAATGGTAAGGATTGTTATCTAATCAAGTGACAAGCTTTTTACTGCGTTTCGAGCTCTGCTGAAGCTTTCCCAGCTCGTCCACTCGAGAGTGGACGGCGGGAGGTGGGGGCTCTAGAGTGGGTGTGACCTATGGTCGAATCTTACCCTCGATTGCCAGCCGCAACATTACTTCACGGCGCATCAAGACGCGTCTATTCCATGCCTCCAACTTCAGTTTCACAAATAGATAGCACTCCTTCAGAGAGTTGAGTGGATTTGAGTGAAATGATGGACTCGATGCATATCGAACTAGAGACGGCTTACCCGTAAAATTAACGTGACCGCGATCCCAATAAGAATGCCACAGAACCAAAATTCCGTGTACATTTGAAATGTATCTGCTCTTAATTTTGACGGTTTAAGCTAATCGCAAAGTTTATAAAATTTGATCTGATATCTAAAGCCTAGGCTGCTTAGCCTTTTTGAAGGCACTCACTCACCAGGCTCCGTTCGAATTTGAATGCAGGAGCTCCAATACCGAAATGGACCCAAATACGTCTAAGGAGAAACGGAAACGCTTGACTATAGAGGATACATCTATCTACATATATACCACACAACTCACCCGCAAGAGTATGAGGAGTATTAGGAAAAATGATATAGCGTAATACCATTCCATAATATCCATTTGAATGCGAGCTAACTGAGCTGACAACTGAATAACAAATGAACGAGGATGAAACTAAGTTGCTATCTAGATACGAATGGGGGACTGTTGATGATTAAACAAAACCAGATAAGGGCTGTACATCAAGCTTTGCTGCTTTACTACAGTTTACTCAAGTTCTCTATATTTAGTTAATAACTGATTATCACATTTTATCTCCATGGAGCTTACCATTTAAGCCATCCAACTGTCTAATGCTAATATATTCATAAATCAAATTATTATTTAAACAACTTTAAAGCTCAGCCACACAATAACAATTGATTCAATTGGAAATCAAGGCAGTAACCCCCAATCGGAACGTGTTCCATTCATTTTTCCCAACCAACTGACGCCCGCAGATTGCATTGTTTATTTTCCCATAAAACATATATATATATCTATACATATACATATATCTATATATTTATATGACTGTTCTTAAGCTCATATCAAATATGTATCGCACACAAATCAAAAGCTTTACTATCTAATCTGAGCCATGTGCGCTTGCTTGAAGCCCGTGATGCGAAATATTTAACAGAAAAAGCTCAATGATTAAAAGTCTAACAGGTCCATGTAAATAGGGATGACTAAGTATTATGCAGCTATCAACATTGATAAACAACTAACAGAAAGGCCACAAAGAGACGGTGCACGACTTGAGGATACCCTGAGGTCTGCGACTGCTCAGCAGTATTATATGTATATTCCGAATTTCTAGCCAACGGATAGGCAAACATATAGACTTCATTGACTCTACGCGTCATGTCGGTCAACAATATATATACTTTATAGAGTCTGTCACGGCTTCCCCGGCCAGTTAGCTACATTTTCACAAAACTAATAGACCCCAAATTCACATTTATAGGGCACAACATTATTGTTGTTTTTGTATAGATCTTAAAAGCTTACCCAGAGCATTTGGGGTTGGCATTACGGCATTACGTTGCTCAGCAATTCGAATTCTCTCCTCATTGATTTTGTGTAAAATATTATCTACAATCTATAGATAATAATTTGAAATATATTAGACTGAAGGCTGCAGCATCTTTCACCTCACAGCTCACCCAGGCGAAGTAGATGACAATGAAGAAGAAGCCAATAAAAATGACACTCCATAATATGTCCATGTTATGTTAAGAGGAATGTATTTTAGGGAGAACTAACTGTATTGCAAACTTAACAAAGACTGAACTGATCGCAGACTCACTTGAGATATGAATCGGTTTTATCTGAAAAGCTTACCGCTAACTCTCGTATCTCTGGCTGCAGCTCCTTGCGTAGGCGTTTCTTCAGGTGTTGTCTCATCGCGTTTACAGCTTGTAGCGAACACCTTTGGGAAGTGCAAAGATTCTTATCAGCAATGGCTGTCTCGACTTTATACCCTTTCTTTTTTGACAGTCGCATATCAGCTTACCCATATCATGAGCACAACTATTAACACTACGCTGTATACCAGCGTCAAATATACGAGTCCCATTTCGCAAAGCGGTCGTATAAATAAACAGTGGGACAACGAAACGACAAACTTCGGTGACGAACTTTTGGAAAATGCCGGATCGTAATTGGCTACCTGTCCGTATATCGCTTAATATCATTTATATGCTATCAATGGAACTTTTATATATTTCAGAGCTGCTAACTCGTGCGATCGGTTATCTAATCGTGCTTTACCTGCCAATGACAGGGATCCCCATTTGAAAGTAAATCTACTGGCAAAATGTCAGCCTTTGATGACTTTCGCGAATAGAAATAGAAGAAGAAGAAGTAGAAGAAAAGAAAGTATACTAGCTTTAGTTTCATATAACATATATCATTTATATGTGGAAGCTTTATCAATAGAAATAGAAGTAAACATGTTGCACTTGAATGCTACCCACTGCATAATACTCTTTCAGGTTTCAAATCGAAAGATAGTTTGTGTTTCACCATACATATGGTATATATATATTGATCTGTAGCTCCATCAAATGCTCTGTGTTCATTTAGCTAGAAGAAGCTGAAACCGTATATACTCCATTCACTTCATGGACGAGCATAACTAATTACACCAAAAATGTGATCAATTGCGTTGACATAATTGTTAATACAGTCATTCTTTAGCCTTATCAGAAAACTTATCGCTCACACAAACCGCAATCGAGTTGATTTCGATGCGAAATAAAAATACTCTTTAATTAAGAACCAATTAGAAACACTTGAAATGCAAACAAATTATAGAGAGCAGCGACTATTTAAATAAATGCATATAATAATGTAAACAGTGTATTGAGGTGTCGACTATTTGTGTGAAAAAGTTCCTCTCACAAACATTAAATAGAGCCTAAAAATAATAATGGCGAAAACTTACCACGTCTAGTCCTCTAACGCAGGAACATTAAAAACAATATCCGAAATATAAATAGAGAAAAGCCAGCCGACCCTCCACAAGTTCCACTTACAATGCAGACGAAGAGTAAGCTGAATACGAAAAAGCTGATGCTAATCACTATAGCGCCAATCATTTTATACCTGCATATACTGAACTCTGTACGAGTATAACTGAGGCACATTCATATATATATATACGTATATACTCTATCAGTTGAGCGAAAGTTGAATTGTTCAAGAATTTGATAAGCATAATGAAATAATTGCTCATCTAGGCTAGACAGGTGTGAATGAATGAATGTTTTATAGATCATGATTTCACAGATTTTGATATATTTTGGTTCACTTACTCAATGTTCTGGTACGTCGCTTACGCGTTAGTATGATTACGGCCTTTAACAAAAAAAATGGATGAAGACTTTAGAGTTTTATGTTGATAATGTGAAACTCCTCCAACTTACAAGGCAATATATGAACAGCATGGCAATCAGTAAAAAGCCCAACATATCTCGTACGACTCGTTGATATTGACTCTAGGCGAATACAAATGCAACTAACACGAGAGAAACAAATAATTTTGGACGAACCGCTCTCATGGGGCTTATCACAATTGTAATCGAACAGCAAATAGACTGTGATGGCTGGCTAATCAAATATTGATTAAGTACACCCACACTCCCATATTAGATATATTGTATATGTAGCAAAGCATTTACAAGCTAGGAGCATAAGAATTGTTGCCAAAATTTTGATTGGCTTGACAGAAGACGTTTCTGGAAACATAAGTTGGTGATTTAAAGGTGGAATTGCTTGATCATGGCAAATTACTATTCAATAATACTATAAATGCAATTTTGCAAACCCTAGCAAAACTGTGCAAAGTGAAAGACCTAAGAAAAGGCAGTAAAACATTTAAAAATAATTCAAATAATAAATAAATAAATAAAGAAATAAATAAATGAATAAATAAATAAATAAATAAATAAATAATTAAATAAATAAATAAATAAATAAATATATAAATATATAAATAAATAAATAAATAAATAAATAAATAAATAAATAAATAAATA
>NW_022045876.1:1039157-1085546 GCF_001654015.2 Drosophila navojoa | reverse complement strand
TATATATCTCTCTCTCTCTCTCTCTCTCTCTCTCTCTCTCTCTCTCTCTCTCTCTGTTGGCAGCTGCGGTCAGTGTCCATGTCTAGACATTGAACGCAAAGCCAATTGAAATGAAATGCTTGAATGCTGCTGCCCAAGAAAATGCAAGATTTTGAGCTGCAGCTAAATCTTGTGGCAAGTGCAAGCGACGACAAAAGTTCAACAGACGCGCTAGCAGCCTCCTACTCCACCTCCTCCTCCTCCCAGCCGCCTACCGCAGCCAAAACCAAGCGCCTCGCTCACATTTTTAGGCGTTGCAGCAATTGTAAATTAATTCATATTAGCAAAACAAATGCGAGGCTTCACTGTATACATGTAAGTGTGTGTGTGTCTACTCTCTGTCTGTGTGTGTGTGTGTGTTGCTTAGCTTTTAGCATTTCATTGGCGATGAGTTGTTGTGCAGGTTTCGCGGTCTGTGGGAGCATCGCTGCATAAAAAACCGGCGCAAATTATATTCAAGAAAACAAAATATATATATAAAAAGAAAAAAGAAAAAAACAAATCACAACAACTACAGCAGCAGCCATATGTAAATGCAACTGTGTAAAAAGTCGCGTCGCGAAGGCTGAGAAAATCAACACAGCACAAATGTTAATTACGAGAATATCTTTTAACTAGCCAAGCAGATTGCACTTAGCTTACATAAAATATCTGATGGATGCAAAATGCGAAAAGCTCTCAAATTTTTGTGGGTGTGTGAGTGTATAGATTATAAATATATATGTATGTATAATTTGCTCAAATTTGATGTTGCACTTGGCTTACATGTGGTATGCGTGATATTCGATATAAATGCTGAAATTCTAGTTGGACTAGCGCAGCCAGCGCTTAGCCAAGTTTAGTTGGCAGACAAGGGAAATCCAATTGGACATCTCATAAATGCCAATCTGAATCACATACATATATATGTACATACGCGCATTGAGCTTGTAACTGCAGTGCTGGCATTTAATTATTATGTTCATTAGATTTCAATATAGGAAATAAACAGGTAATTAAGTGAAATTAGCTTTAATTAACAACTCACGGACTTAGCTAGTATATACTATAGTGCAATTGTTTATATTTACCTATATAAATACATAGGGCTATAAATATATAAAAAAAATTGTTTTTTGAATTTATTCAGCTAAAAACCACAAAAGTAACCTAATCATTTTTAAAATTAAATATAGTTGCAGTTTTTATTTATTTTTTGCTATTTATAAAAATACAATGCTTCATAATGAAAAATAATGAATTAAAAAAAAAAAAAATTGTATGTAAAATAAATAATAAATAAAATATATAATGTTTAAAATAAAAATATAAATTTTTAAAAATCTGAACTAAAAAATTTAAATCAAATTTAAATTTGAATTATCTTATTTGTTTTCCATATTTTCCCACAGTTTAGAGGACTCGAACAATTAAGAATTATAATATATGTATATAATATATGACTGGTCGTTAAATAGTGCAGCTGTGCTAGAAATAAAATTGAGTTGTTTTACATTTGTTTGCTTTGACTACTCTCGAAAAATGAATGTTAACTGTTTTATCAATTTAATCTAGCAATAAAACCAATTATTAAAGAGAGATCTCAGCAATATTAAAAATTAACTTCTTATAGCATAAAAACAATTACTAAGTGAATTTAAATTTGCTACAAATATGATATCATAATGAATGTTCAGTTTTGAGATATCAATCAGTTTTATATTCTAGTGAATCACTTAAGACTTTTCATGGCTCAGCGTGCTGCATAACAAATGATTGAATATGAATGACAAAAGCAAAAATAAAAGCAAAAGCAAACGACGCAGCCGTTGAGCTGAGCTGAGCTGAGAGATCAGCTAAGAGCGCCGCTAAGAGAGCCGCCTCGCTGCCTGCCACTTGCCACTCGCTACTCGCCAGGCGGCGAGCTCTTGTTTGGTATAAAACATAAACAAGCCAAAGAAAGCCATTCATTTTGTTGTTTGAGCTGGCGCGAAACGTTTGTCCCAGCACCAGTTGAAGTCGAAGCCAACGTCGAAGCAGCCGCACAAGTCAAGCGCTGTGGCATTTAGAGTGCAACATAAAGTGAACACACACAGATACAGATGCAGATGCAAGTACATGTGTAATACACACACACATATATAAATCTGTATATAAACATAAAGTAAACATTGATTGAAGTCGAGACAAAATACGACTCAGTTCGCAGTGTGTGCTAAAGTGCTCAAGTGTGCGTGTGTTTGTGCGAGTGCACAAGAATCGATTGGCTTTTCCTATAAACTACCGTTTGGATACAAACTTAAGGAGTCGCCGCCACAGCAATGCAGTAAGTCGGAATGAATCATAAAGCAAAGACCCCGAAAAGAATTTTCAATGCAGTCGCTGCCTATAATTATGCCAGACAGAAGAGCGGAGCGAGGGACGGGGGCCGTCAGATTTGTGTCGCTTGGCAACCACAAATAAAAAAAAAAACATATTCTTTTCAAATTATTTCAAAACCCATAGAGCATACGTAACTGTAACTGCGCGTTTGTTGTGAGACCTTTTTCTGGCTTTTTCTAGCTATGTGTGTGTGTGTGTGAGTGTGTTTGTGCTTGGCGTGGGAGTTTTGCTTTGTTTTGCTTTGTTTGTCTTAAGTCTTGTTGCCTGCGGCTCAGACTGAATTTGGTTTGGACAGCCGCAGCCGCAGAAACAGTCGGCAGAGCTGGAGCTGGAGCTGGAGCTGAAGCAGAGTTTTTGGACGTCTTTTGAGGCTTTGCCTTGGCTTATTACCTAATCTCATTGTCTGAACGCCTTCTGAGTGCGCAAAAACTACAAAAACACAAAAACAGAAGAAGTAAAGCGTTAAGTAAATAAGCTTGGAAAATGCGCTCACAGCTAAACACAAAAAAAAAAAAAAGCCAAAAAAAAGCGAAACTCTTGCAGCACACTCTGAGTTGTTAGCCTTTGTGTCAATCAGTGGTTTTTAGCGACTGTCCCAGCTGTCCCGCTGACTCATTGCCAGGCCAGGGCCAAGCTCTGCGCTAACTAGAGTGCATTCGCGCTGGTCAGCAAACAGACAAATGGAGTCAAAAGCAGCCAGAGATCAGCGATTCGATAGACGGCGGCAAACAGCGACAGTCAAATTGCATCATTTGTCAGCTTATGACAATCCTTTCTAAAAAGAGGCGTATAAATTACTTGGGCTAACTACGGGTTATTATATAACTGCACTACACCAGCTGCGAAATTGTATCGCTTGCACACATGCGGCGTATACGCAATATTTCAAAAGTCGTCGCGTTTGAAATTACAGTTAGAGCAAACGAACGATTGAACGAACGAGCGTACGCACAGCAATGCGCATGCGTGCCCCGCCAGCCCGTCCGTCCGCCGGCCCGTTAGTCCGCTGGGCGAGGCCTCGTGCGTCCGTTTGCCTCAACTATCAAAAGACATGCCAAATTGTCGACGATTAAATCGGTTTCTTTTTCTTATTATTTAGTTTTTTTAATATTTTTTTTTTACCATTTACCATTTGCCATTTGGCATTTGTTGGGTGTGTATTTAATGCAATAAATATATTTTGGACGCCCCAGCAACGATTTAATGTTTTGCAGATTCCCACAAAACCTCGCGCGAAGGTCGCTCGCAAACTGTAACAAATTGTTTTTGTTGTTGTTTTTCTTTCGATTAAAGCGAAACTGGAAAGAAAATGTTGCACATCAAATTCATTGCCACACGCAATTATCCTCCACATAATTCACATGCTGAAAAATCAACGGCTCGTAAAGAGAGGGCCACAGCGATTCACCACTAAGCAAAAAGAGAGAAAAAAAATGCACGCACATTAAACTTGTTTAATTTGTTGTTGTTGTAATTGTAGCAGTGCAATGTAATTTATTTTGCTTGGATTTTTTTTTTTCGGTTGTGTTTTCCATTTTTTTCGGTGCTGCTAACGAGCGTGCGGCATAATTAACCAATAAAATTAAAGTACATAGCACTCGCGGCTTAAGTGAAAACAAAAGACTTAGGCAACAAACTCAGGTGTTAAATGGCAGCTAATGGCATTGTTGAGCAGGCTCAAAGAAATGAAACACAAAAAAGAAAAACACACAAAAACAATTTGCTTTACTTCAGTTAACTTGAACCAAAATGAAATTTAATTGGGAAATTTAGCAAAATTGTATTCAAATTGAAAAACATTTGTTTGATTAAAAAAAAAAAAGACGTGAACAACAAACTCGATTGTTAAAAAGCAAGCCTAACATATTAGAAACAATTTGCTTCGAACAACTTGCATTGTGAAATAGTTTTAATCGCATTCAAATCGTATAGTGTCTGATCAAATAGAAAGACTTAGGCAACAAACTTGCATGATGCACGATATGAAAAGACTTGAACAACAAACTGGCATGCAAAATATTTCCATAAGCTATCGAAGCTCAATTTGTTCAGCTGATTAAACTGAAATTAAAAGGAAAATAAATAAGGCAAACAAAAGAAATAAATAAAGTTAAAGCCAAAGGAAGCCTTAGAAAAAATTAAATTAATTTTTAAAAATAAAAATCAAGAAAAAATTAAATAGAATTTTTAATAGATTTTTAAAATATATAGCTATTTAATTTTCTATCATTTTCGATGTAAGATAAAACATACATACATATATATCACATCCATATAATCTTCCATTGATACATTTAGTTGTCCTATATTATTATTGCATTGGTCAGTAATTTTCTCAAGCCCCGCATTTAGTCTGAGTGATTCAAGTTTCTATTTCATAATCGATTGAAAACAACATGCCTTATGTCACAGACTTTATACGCCCAGCTTTTAAGGAAATCAAAGCGTATTCAGCTCTTGGCCAAAATAAAAACATTGCTAGAAATTGAATTGGCAGTCAAGAAAAGACACAAGCACACACATACACACACACACACACGCTTAGATTTTCTATATGAATGTGCATAATGAAACCACTTTTGCTGCAATTGCGACTTACGAGTGCGGTTAGAGGCGAAGAGACAAGCAAGCGATAAGCGACAAGCGACATAAGAGACAAGGAGACCAGTGAATAGGCATCCACAGAGACGAGAGACAACGCATCGCTTCTTGGCGTCCATGTGATGTAATGTGGTGCATGTCTGGCATCTGGTTTAGGCATCTGGACTACTAACACCAACAGCGCCGACTGGAGTGGAGTGGAGTAAAATGGAGTGCTCCATTTATGGCAGACAGTGCGGCCACTTTGGCTGTGTGGCATGCAACGCATGATTATGTGGAGCACTAGGAAACGTTTTGCTGGCAACCCAATTTAAAAGAAATTGATGAATCCAGTTAATGACTTAACCAAGGCGGTGTTTCGCCTCTCTCTCTCACTCCTTCTCTGTTGCTCTCGTGCTCTTGCCAATAACTGATGGACCAGGATTAACGTAATCAAACAGTAGCTGCCACAGTAGTGACAATGCAACACGGCAACAGCTGCAGCTGCCGCAAAGTACTTAACTCACTTGCCAAAAGTTCAAAGGTGGCCAACAACAACAACAACAAATTGGCTAAAGGCCAGAAAGACGGTCAGACAGCCAGACAAATTGCCAGCTAGAATTGCTGAAACAAATTGTATGAGCACTACATATATACAGCCTATGTGTGTGTGTGTGTGTGTAGGCAGTGGCCATTACATAAGCGTTCGCATTCGCTTTATTAACATGCCTTAATTAGCGCCGCTTTATAGCCAACGAATCACCATTAGCATTAACATTAACAGCCACTTGGCCTGACACATTGAAAGTAAAAGTTGCGCTTTTCGCCATTGCTCTACTCTCGTACATTTCACATTATTATTATCGCTCATAATATTATTTATGCTTAGCTGTTTCGGCTTTCGATTGTAAATACCTTCGATTCAATTGCACTGCACGCGAGCACGTAACATTGGCCAAGCCGCGGCAGCGTCAAGCGTCAAGCCAACGCCAACTGGCTGCCGGTCAACTGGCTTTGGTAGTTGGCCACAATGCGTAGCTGCCCCGCCGTTGACATTCAGCCAACTTCGAGTGGGTTTTCGCTAAATGGCGCTTAAATTGAACCCGTCGCTGAGAAAAGTGAGCAACTAAAAAAAGAAACAGCAGCTGCAGCACATCTTCATTTTATACCCTATCCCAGGGGACGATTGCCAAAAATATAAATACAAGTTATGCGCCTTAAAAGGGTATTCAAACAGTTGGTTATGTAGGCTAACACAGAATATGCCTTGGGGGAGATGAAAATTAAAAAGAATAACTATAAATTTATGCAACTTTTGATATTTATAATTTATAAATCTGAGCTATGTCTAAGCAAACGAAGGTTGAAAAGAAGTAAAGAACAATAATATGAAAGAAATCTGGCAATGAATATAATACATAATCTATTGTATATACAACCCTAGACTAATTTTGATTATTCAATGACTTGAATATTTTATAATTGAATCAATCAATACAATATAACATATGAATAGACAGCACAACGTCTCTTGTTGGGGTTCTTCAATTACTTAAAGATTTGATATAAGAATTAAATAAAATTTTCCTTAAAAATAAAATGAAATAAATATAAAATATTTGAACACGAATTTGCTGAAAAAAAAAAGATTGTGCAAACAAAAATGATGCTCAAGTTGTCTAAGAAATGCAAAGCTAAGCTTCCACAATAATGTTAATCCATTATAAAAAGAAATTACTACGATAATGTGAATCCATTATAAACAACAGTTGACTACTTGCGTCAAATCAAGATTTGCTTTGCAAAGTAATTAAACAAGAAAAATGAATACTTACTTTGGCAGAGATTAGAGAATATGCTATATCATGACAATATGATATGATAATTTATCATCTGCCAATTAGGAGCTCTTAAGCACACTTCACATAGAGCATTCCAGCGACGACTTTTGGCCATCGGCATTTCAACAGTGCAACTAACTGCACTTCTTAGTCCCGTAGCTTGACGACTGCCGAGAGTCCCAGCTCCGCATACCCTCAATCTTTTAGCTGTGATGCGATTACCTTATAACTAGTTTCTGTGCTGCTGCGGCTGCTGGTGTCTTGGTGTCTTGCATAACGCGTCGCTGGGCTGCCGCAGTTGTTGCCTTCTTTGGCTGCAATTTGGCGGCATCTTCGCTGCATCTTCTGCTTTTTTTTTTTTGTGCTCTCTGCGCCTTTGTTGGTGTCTCGCGGCAAAAGGTTCGCGTAAAATCAAATATTTTTCCCGCGTTTTGCGCATTGAGGTTGCCACAAAAGTTTCCCATATCATAAAGTCTTACTTATTGATGGCATGACTTGGCTAATCTGATTGCTATTGCCAATTCCCATTTCTTCTCATTGTATATACATATATGTGTGTGTGTGTGTATATCTTTGTGTTGTATTTTGCAGACGCAATCGATGCCTGACGTTGGTCCTAGTGGCATTGGGCCTGTGTGCCTGTGCACATGCTGCCGCAACGGGTGCCCCCACAGCGACGGCCACCACGGAGAAGCCGAAAGGCTTCTCGGCACGCTCCCTGGATGTGAGCGCCAGCGGCGATGACGATGACGAATTCGAGACGCAGGCACAGACACATCTGGCCTATCGGCAGCAACAGCAGCAGCAGCGGCCCCTGTACGAGTACAGCGAGGAGGATCAGGAGGAGGCGCCGCGTCAGGTGTACATCAATCGCAACAATGGCAAGCAGCAGAGCAACTATCTGAAGAAGCAGCCGCTGAGCCGCGAGGAGAGCGAGGAGGAGGAGGAGGAAGTCGAAGAGCCCGATCGTCTCTCCACACTGCTCAGCAAATCCTCCTTCAGCTGCACAGATCGTAACTCTGGGTGAGCACAGCGACAACTCTCCTAATTAGCAATTTCATTAATTCGAATCTCCGCAGCTACTATGCCGATGAGTCGCTGAACTGTGAGGTCTTCCACTACTGCCAGGAGAGCCAGAAGCATTCGTGGATCTGCCCCGAGGGCTTCACCTTCCATCAGATCCACTTGATTTGCATGCCCCCATCGCACGACAACATCTGCAAGCAGTCCTCCAAGTACCATATTGTCAACGACTATCTCTACAAGCCCATCAATCTGCAGGAGCATCAGAGCAAGCCGAACGTCACGCTGCGCTACTCCGAGCGCTATTTCCCCGAGAACTATTACGAGCATGAGCGCTACGACGACGAGGAGGAGGAGCTGCCCGCACCCCGTCCACGCATTCAGCATCAGCAGCAGCAGCAGCAGCAGCACCGTCAAGCGATTGCCTACCAGTCGCAGCCACAGCCGCAGCCACAGCACGCGCCCCAAGTACGCGTTCAATACCAACAGCCTCAGCAACAGCAACAGCAGCAGCAGCAGCATCATCATCAGCAGCAGCAACAGCAGGTTGTTACACAGATCAGACACCAGCCGCAGCCCACAACCATTGCCTATAGGAAGCCGTTGCCCACGACAACCATACAGCCGCAGATTCAGCCACAGCTGCAATTGCATCAACTGCAGCAACAGCATCATCAGAGGCCGCAGACACTGGCGCCCACAGTGACACCGGCGCCGTATCGTTTCTTCACTGCCTCGCCGCTTCAGCATCTGCAGCAGCAGCAGGTCTATCGTACTCCAGAAGAGATTAACATATCGCTGCAGCAGCGTCGGCCCCAGGTATTCATTGCTTCCACAACGCCCCGCTACTACGAGGATGAGTACCTGTACGAGCGAAGGAAGTGAACGTGAGAACCGAAGCAGCTGCTGTTCCAGCTGACCAGCTGAGCAAATGAGCAGCTCAATGTAAACAGTCTTGTCGTTCCACGCCTTGTATGAGTTACCCTCTAGGCTTAAGCTGCGCCCACTTATCTTGTATATGCTATAACAACTATATAGTCCCAAAATTTAGCGCGAGTTTTATGTACCTTATTTGTAATATTTAATGTCCTGCTAGAAGAATCCGCCTTCTAACTCATTTCGATAATAAAGTACGCAACGTTTTAAGTTAAGCATCTTCATTGTATATCAATTTCCATGTATTGATCAGCATTGGAGAGCTGCATGGCTTGGCTCTTGGTGCCCTCCTCCACGACATAGTTGGGTCCGACCAGACAGTTATTTAGCACCGAGCCACTCTTCACATGCGCACGATGTCCAATGATGCAGTTGTTGATATTGCAGCCCTCGTCCACAATGGCATTTGCCATGATGATCGAGTTGGTTACAATATTCTTCGGACTCACAACACAATTGGCACCAAAGACGCTGCAGTTGAGCGAGGTCTTCTCCGAGAGCTTGGCGTTGTCCGCCACAATGATATCCTTGGTCTGTGTCGACTTGACCACAGCACCAGGTGCAATTAGCGGATGCGAGTCGCCGCATAGCTCCGTCCAAATGCCCGACAGCTTGCGATTGATGGCCAGAAAGCTGAGCGTTGTATTAACGCGCACTCCAATCGCCTCCTTTGGCGCTTGCACTGCAAAGCAGCGCACGACGTCGCCGTGGTAGGGTATATGCGACAGCGATTGATTGAACAGCGAGGTCTGTGTCAGTTTCTGATCCAGCGCCGTGTGCGTTACATACTTCATATAAATGACATATTGATAGCGGCTTACAAACGAAAAGAGTATCATCAACTCACGTGCAAAATATTATCCTCATTTTTGGTGGCAACACCCAAATCGGAGGTAGTATCCGGCAATGTTTTTGTCGACCGCCTAGCATGCTGTTTGCGAATGAGATGTGGCAGAAACTCGCCTTTGAATGTTGAAATTTTCTCTTTCTGCATGAAATTAAATAATTGATTGCAAATTTAAAATATTTGAATAACAGATTTTTCTCTTGCCATACCCTGTGCAGATAATTGATCACCCATTTCTTTAGCACATAGATGTGCGCATCCAGCAGTCGCCCATAAACGTCCAGTTGTCCCTTGTTCTTGAGCAGATGACGCTGAATGTTAAGCGTATCCTCACAGTCGCTGGCAGCAAAAACAAATGCCAAACGCTGCGTGGCTGTATGAATGCCAATCATATCGCGCTCTGGCTTGTGCTTTGTCTTGGGACCAGGCATAATGACGTCTGACTCGAAGCCGCTCTTGAAGAGTAACATAGCCAGCGAAGCATCATCGGCTCGAAACTTGTTAATCAGCGGATATAAACTGACATTTGTAACAATATCACAGCTAACAACCAAGAAATCCGATTTGATTCTGAAAGCGAATAGTATATATTGTATATTATAAATAAATAGTTCGTATTAATCATTTACTTGTCGTATATGTAGCGCAGGCTGTCGGCTGTGCCAAAATCGCTGTCACTTGGCACTGTCGCATAGTCGATTTTCACTTTAAGGTGCGTGTGCTCCAGTGCCACCTGTATCTCTAATTTATCCTGTTCTTGCACCACAACAATTACCTCTGCAGAAAAAAATAACATAAGAACTTCACTCGAGTTAAATTATTATTTGCATTATTGATATTGATCACCTGTAAAGTTATGCCTGCTTAGCATATTGAGTGGATACCATATGAGAGGATATGGACCCACGGGCAGCAAACACTTGGGCGCATCGCCAAGCACTTCGGGCAGACGTGTGCCGCGGCCCGCAGCTAAAACTACAGCTTGAAATTCGGAATTTGTCATTTTTTATGCCAGCACAATATTCAAGAGTATTTAAAATTGCCAACACGCTTGAGCGACGACGAAACAGCTGTTCGAGCAGCTGCTGGCGTTGACCAACACTGTTGCCCATGGGACATATGTTGCTGTCACATGACTGCATTTGCATTGTTTTTGCAATTGTATAAATCTAGTCAGATGACCCATTTTTTCCATTGAGACTCCCACAATTTTATGCACTTTTCAGTAGAAATTATAACAATTTTAGAACAACAAAAGACTTTAATGTATGATTTGAGTGCTACATAACTACAAAATTGGAATACATACATTTTTCTTATTGGAATTAGACTATATACTTTAAGCTTACAAAGTTTGCCAGTAGCTACATTTTACATACAATAAGTTTTTGTTTGGGATTTTCTTTTGCGGTTTAAAAATGGAAACAGAACAAATATTTTTTCTTGAAGTTTAACAATAACATATTGCTGGAATACACACACACACGTAAACACGTATGGGATTAATACTTAGAAGAGAACATCATCATCGCCCTCATCGAGTATGTTCGCTTGCTGACGGACATCGATGCCCTGTTCAAGAAGCTCTGCTTTCTTGGCATCTGCCTTCTGGCGGGCTTCACGCTTCTTGTCCTGAATCTTTTTCAAGCGGTAGAACTCCTCACGCTCAAGCTCATCCAGCTCCGAGATGATGTACGCCAACGTACGATCGATACGAGGTATGATGACATGCTCAATGGCGTTGACACGACGATTCGTGATCTTGATAACCTCGTCGAGGGTGACAAAGGAGGTCTGGAGCGAAGCCAGCTCAACGAGTAGCTTGACGGCGCTCTGGTAATTCTTTTTCAATTTGGCCAGCTGTTGTCCACCACGGGCCAGACCAGCCAGCTCATAAGTATCAGCGCCATCCTGATAAGACTCGAACACGGGCAGCGTAACACCAGCGACGTTGTCTTTCTTGGTACGTATCTTGATTTGGGCTTTGGTCACGTTTTGCAGCACCACCTGATTGATGTCGCCCGATGTGAACTTGGCTTCAGCCAGCGAGAAGGCGGCCTCTTTCATAACATCGCCCATCAAAGTTTTCGTCTCGATGATTTTGCCAAGAATCATACGGAAGCGCATTTGCAATGCATCAGCTTTTTTCTTCAACAGGCCATGACCTTTCTGAGCACCCGCAAGACGGGCCTTCATTAACATTTGGGCGCCACGAGACGGGAAAATCGGTAATCTATCTTTTCCAGACATTTTCGTATAATTTTAATATTTGTACGGGGTTATTCACTCGATTTTTCTTTACTGCGCACCACAAATTTTAACACACCCGTCGAAGAACACTGAAAAACTCCAACTGGACTGGATAAACACAGTGTTGACTAAGCCTCAAAAAATGAGTGCTGGACAATACACTGTAGAAGCAGTAATGCAAAATCGAAAAGTAGTGCTGCACAATGGACTGCAGCATTAGTGTTGAGTAACTTATCATAAAAACAGCTGTTTAGTAAACATCTGTAAGCAAACCAGTAGCGCTAGCGGCATATTTATAAATAATGCAAATTTTGCAACGTTTGTTTTGGTCACCACCAAAAACAATACAAGCATACTGCCGTAACTACGCCAAAAAACCAAAGGGAGCCATGGCACACAGTCGACGCATGGTGCACAAGGAATTGCTGCGTTATGTAAACCCCTATGCACTCATTAATATCAAATCGGATATTCCCATCCATGTGGAGCCCGCCGATGTCCATGTGTATACCAGTGGAGATGTAATTATAGCCCAACTAACTGGTGGTCCCGTATCCAACTCAAATGTCGATCTGAATATGGATGTTGAGGACGACGACAAGGTTGTCAATGTCTTGGTTAAAAAGCTAAACGAACAGAAATCGCATTTTAAATGCCTTCTAAAGATTCCCGTGCGTGCCGACGTCAACCTAGAAGCAAAAGAAAAAGTAACCGTGCAGGGTATACAAGGCGAGGTACTTAAGATTAAGGCAGCTGGCGATATATTCACCAGGAATGTGCGAGCCACAGAAATATCGCTGAACAGCAAAAACGGCAACATCGTCTGTGAGGGAACGCTGCTAGGCAAGAGCACCGAAATCGAAACAGAGAACGGAGTAGGTACCTAAGGTATCCAGTATCCACAATGTAATTTATGTATTGCTGCTCAGAACATCAATTTGGACAAGCTGCAGGGTGACAGCCTAAAATGCTCCACACAGGCGGGTGACATCAATACAGACTGCTGCTACGTAGAGAAGTCAAAGTTTGAGACGACAACGGGCAGCATGGAGCTCAAGAATGTGCACAAAACTAGCGAAGTATATGTTCACCAAGCGGGTGATCTGAAGATGAGTGAGTATGGACATTTTCTTGTCTGTGGAATAATTCAGAATATCTCTCCTTTTCTAGCTGGCGTCCATGGAAACCTGAATGTGTTCTCTAAAGGTGGCAGCATGAATCTCCAGCTCTCTGAGCTGAATGGCAAAAGTGAGATTGTGGCACAGAATCTGATTGACGAGGCCATAATCAATATATCCGAGGCAATAGAGAATATTAATATAGAAGTTAAAGCCAGTCAGGTTAACCTTAACAACGAGCTGGACCATGTCTCCCATGCATTGAGTGAAGACAAAAGCAAGTTTTTGCTAAACAATGAGAATGAGCATCATCTGGTAATTAGCACTACAGGAGAGAATGGAGTGCGTCTTGGCAAGCAATCGTGGACCGATATGCTGAGGCAAAAAATGAAACCAAATGAATAAATTTAAGATATTACAAATATTTATAGTATCTTTCATTATGAATATATGTACGTATGTCTGCTCGTATGTATGTATATAAGTAGTTATAAGTATAAGAAATATGTATTAATATGTATGTATTGTGCATTTATGCAACAATTTTTCAGTCCAGTTTTTATGAGTATTATTTGGCTTTGCCAGCTACTTCGTTTAAAACCACGCCAAGGCGCTGATGTGCCCTCTGAATCAGTACATCATCCACCTGTTCCGTCTGCAAGGCAGCTCGAAACATATCCACTTTCATAGCATCAATTTCTTGTATATCCCTAACTAGAATTGGAACATCCGCGCGGACGAGCATGTGCGCCAATAGGCGCAACACTTTAAAAGCGTTTTCCTCATACTGTGAACGAGGTTCATCCTCGTAAGATTCAAAATCATTTTCATCGTATTCGGTATAGTCTTCAATATGCTGACGTAAAATTGTCCACACACCAAGTAAATGGGCAAAGGCTGCCTTGTCATAGAAATATTTAAGACACTGTAAAAGAAATTTGTTTTTACTTTAAAGATTTGCATTATTTGTATGTATTTCGCTTACGCTGCATATATGTGCTAGGTCCTCCAGATACTCCTCCTGTCGCTCGCCCAGTGGTAACAGCTGATTTGGCTGCTGCAGGAATAGTAAAATGCGGGTCAAACAAAACATAATGCTGGGTGTATACACATCCATGGACATCTGCGCCTCCGGCAGTTGCACCAGTATCGTGCATATATTGAGGTAGGTTTGAATTACTTCGATGTCGCAGTTTATTTTTGGTGTACTCATCTCGTCCCCATCATCGTCAATACCATTCGGATCGACGGTGAGAGGTGGCTGATCGGTAACGATTCCATCCACTTCATCCGCCTGCTTTGCCATATCATCACGCATTAGACGAATAAAAGCATTGTTAACGCCCTCGCAAAGCTCCTGTACTAAAAATACTTCCGAGAAGGGCTTTAAATTGAGATCCGGCGTCTGGGCGTTCTCTTCCTCGACCAGGGCACAGCTTGCCAACACAGCATTAATGGCTTTAAGGGCGGCCAACAGGAGCTCATCGCTCACTGACTGCTGCAGTATAAAGCCGAGATTCTTTGCTGAGCCCTCGAAGGCGGCAAAGCAAATGTACCACTCTATGCCCAGTTGTTCCTTGCCACTGACCACATGCGCCATCACATATTGATATACACGCATCAACTGGATCAGCATGCTCGTATCCATGCAGGTGCTTAGTTTCAGTAGCATTTCAATCCAATCAGCGCGTGCCGTCAGCTGCTCCACACACTCCACTTGCGCGCACATGTTCCCCAGCAGTCCAATGAGAATCTCATACAGACGCACATCCTCGCTGGAGGAAATGGCAAACATAATTAGCTCGATGGCATCATTCTCTAGTAGCAGAGCAACTACTTCCGGAGAGACAGACATATCCCACACCTTGCACAAATCATCTTCCAA
The DNA here is from genome assembly GCF_001654015.2 of Drosophila navojoa. The sequence goes on along the minus strand of NW_022045876.1, from coordinate 1,070,666 downwards.
CTCCAGTTCCAATGCTGTATGTGGTACCTGCTGGCTGAGTTGCATCAATGTCTGTAATATAAATTTCTTGCTGAACATTGTCTCGCCAACAGCATCACCACGCATGCGCATTAACAGCTCATTCTCATCAGCATCCGAAGCATCATCCTCATTGTTTTGAATTCCGTGGGGTTGGGGCGAATTCGACTCCGAATTATTTTCACCATTTCCAGTGCCGTTTGTCTCTAATGCAACAGCGTCATTCGATTTATTTTCCATCCGAATTAGACCGTTTGTCTCGTTATTAACGGTAACAACACCAATATTATTATCTCTTTCCGCGCTATCCACATCTTTGGTCATTTTGGCTGGTGTCTGATGTCTGGGCTCCGGAATAAGTTCAATCGGATGGTTCACAAAAGCGGAACTGAAATGAACAAAGCTGTTTACCGTTCAACCAATTCGATAAATCTAACATTTTCTGTTAACTTTCAAAAGCTGAAAGTGCATTAACAGACGGCAATTGGTCCTAACAATTTTTCAATAATATTGCCAATCATAACTTAAAATTCTTACAATATTGATTTCCTATTTAATTTTAATCCTGAGTCTAAAAGTTGTTAAAGCAGACTTGATCTGAGGCAAGCAATATTATTAAATTAGTTTTTAAATTTTTTAACAAGGTTTTTATTCTAAACGTTGTCTTTTAATAAACACATCCAGTAAATGAGAAATGGGAATATCTGCAGAAGTTGGCGGTTGCGGAGGCGCAATATTATTGCGATGCTGTGGAAAAGTGGGCATCATGCGCGGATCACAAGCTACACAAAATAGAAAAGAATTTATTAAAAATAAGTTGATATTATATAAAGAAACTCGACTTACGCTGTGGCGGCTCAGTAAAATATTTACTGTTCAAGCAATCTTCGGCTGTGCCTCGCGTGCTAGGATTGTAGATGAATAGCGAGTGTAGCAGACTTCTGCCCCCTGGGCCAAGCATTTGGAATTTCGTTTTTAATTTATTGTACGGCTGTTGGCTAAACGTAAAGTTCTGTACGGCAGGCAAATCTTTATAGCCGGGCCAAATCGATTCAGACGGAGCGCCCAGCAGATCAATAATCATGTCCAGTTGTGCGATTTCCGAGGTGCCCGGCAGCAGCGGCTTCCCTAACAACAGTTCTCCCAGAATGCAACCGAAAGCCCACATATCAATCGAAGTCGTGTGAGTTCTAGAGCCCAGCAACAGCTCCGGTGCACGATACCAAAGGGTGACCATTTGTGGCGTCATTGGCTTTGGAGGGTCGCCAAACAAACGAGCAAGGCCAAAATCAGCTGAAATTGAGATTGTGTTTATATATGATGTATGACGAAGTATCAAGTTTAGCCCATACTTACCCACTTTGATGCAGCCTTTGTCCGTCATTAGCAGGTTGGAGACCTTCAGATCTCGATGTATTATATAACGGTCATGCATATACTTCAAGGCGCGCAGCACCTGCAGCGTTATGCACTTCACCTCCGATTCCGTAAATGGCTGTGACATATTATCTAGCACTGAGGCGAGATCCTGCTCGCAGAAGTCCATTACCAAGAAGATGCTAAGCGAGAGCATATTACAATTTACAGAAGTCTCTCAAAATCGTCTCTTCCTCTTACCTGTCCAGACTTTTGCCCACCACAACTTCTCGCAGTCGTACAATATTCTCGTGCTGACAACGCTTTAGTATCATTATTTCACGCAGTCCACTAACAGGCAAACCATCCTTCTCCTGGTCCATGCGTACCCTCTTAAGAGCCACAATTTCTCCACTGCGAGTGTCGCGCGCTCGATCTAAACAAAAGAGATTCAGTAATGATGCGAGTACAATTGTGTTGACTATGCACTTACATACAATACCATAGCTGCCTTCGCCCACACGGTTGAGCTTCTCAAATTCGGAAACTGGACGGCAACGGCCATACTGAAAAAATATTGATAAGGAAATAGAAGAAGCCGGCACACGACAAAATGTTCATTTAATACAAACCACATTTTGTTCCGGTATGGGCATGGGCGTGCCGCTGTTCTTGAGTGATATTAGAAAACCTTTGCGGGTTATTGGTGCTTGAGGATCTGGCGCAGGATTTGTATCCAATTCATTTGACTTCTTGTCGCTGGACATGTTTATTTTGTATAAGAATGGCTGAACGACATAAACATGAAACATAAACAGCTCGCAAGGAATCGATACTTTCTTAATTAGTGCAAGAACTGTGCTGCAGAAACCAGGGCTACAAACACAAAAATGTTATCAAAGTCCGCGAAATGTAGAGAATTTGAAATGGTACACAGTACCAATAACAAGTCTTTGTGAGAATAGCAAATATTTTATATATAAATATATTTTTGCACATATTAATTATGTGAAAAAAAAAACCACAAAACAGAAACTGCGTATGCATTTCATAATATTCACTAATTTATAGGTAAGCATAAAAACAAAAGTAGCTAAAGAAAATATAAAGCACGATTTATGGAAAGTGAAATTCCGCCAGTTTAAAGAAATTTCGTTAGCATTTCATTTCAAATGCATGCTCTAGACATTAAGAAAAAATAATAAAAAAAAAAACGTTCCCTGCTTGTCATCATCCACCAGCTACGCATGTGTTAAAAGCTGTTGGATAAAGCCACAATGACTCCACTATCAATTATCACCCTGAACTTGGGATAAGCAACAACAGTAAAGCGAATGGGCAGAGGTATATAAATGTTGGACCCGGCGTAGAGTGCATCATCAGTTCTGCAGCAACTGTGCAAGTGATACAGTGATATACCCAAACACAGGAATATAAACTCAAGAAAATAATGAATAAAACAACGATATGGTATGCGGCGGTGCTGCTTGTGGTCTATTTCACTTTGGTATTCTGCGATGAAACGCCGGAAAATGCTGAGACTCAAGTTATGAATACGAACACGGATATGGATATGGAAACATTACTTAATACTGGCCGAGATCTGTTGGAATTCGAAGGACGCACACGTCGTCATCGCCATCGCTTATGGTGTAAGTTTCTACTTCTCGATAAACTATACAATTAGTACTATGTATTTATATACCGGGTGACTTTGATTGGACAGCATCGATTCTGGTGTCAATTGCAGTCCATCGAAATATTACATTTATTATTACTATGCAATAGTAGAGCGGTAACAATTAGCACATTTGAAACATGTTTAATCGCATTCTAAGCTATTTGGTTGTCCGCCTGCTAATCAACAAGTGAAGACTTTCTTTTTGAAAGTTTCCCAGCCCAGTCAGTGGGCTGGTCATATGTATATATCTCTTCCAATTGGATCATCACGATGTGCACGTACCGTTCAATAATAATCAATTAACACTTTTCACTTTCAATCGGCGCCACAATTCGACAATTGTAAATTGTCGTAGATCAGTAGACTAGCATTGGGTTCTGTTCGTGTTCAGTGAAAGTGCTGTCTTATCTGTTATCTGTTATCTAATCAGATTTGATTTTCATTTATAGTTCGCCATCTGTGGCCATTGGCCATTGCCTATTGGATCAAGGTGAAAGTAGTCATCGTGTCTTTCTTTGTGGGTAGCGCCATTTACTTGGGTCTGCGCTACTTCTGGCCCCACGCCCGATGCAATCAGGAGGTGATTCTTGATCATCCGTAAGCACTGAATCTTCCAATCATTTTATCTATATTAAATTATTTTTGTATCCAGCCCCCCATCCTTTACCCAAGATCATATTCCATACTCTCTTGAACATCATCATGAGCATGAGCACGAGCATTATGGATCACCTTCCTCGTACGATTCGAGTCCCTCTTTTGATCCCTACTCGGGCTACTCGAGCTACTCGGGTTACTCTTCCAACTCCGATATTGTGTCTGATATACACAGCGATTCTCCAATAAGTTCTGCACCCAGTGGGCCGACTGGACCCGCTGATGGGCCTAATACGCTTCGCCGAGGCAGACGCAGCATTGATAACTTCGATGTGGAGGATAATGTGGAAGCTGATCAGGAGGATCAAGTGGAGATCATTGATGAGGAGATCTCTGAGAGTGTTGCACGCCAGCAGCCTGCCGAAGAACAGTGAGCAACAGTTGAAGCTTATCTAATCAAATTTATTTATAAGCTTTATTTCTTGAATAGAATTGCCGAGTTTATGTTCGCATTTTTGGGTCTGGATTCCAAGGCTTGTCGTCGCCGCTTCGTCTGCGAGATGGAGTTCCGCTCCAAGCTGAATCCGCTGACCAGCATGGCATTCCGCATTGTTGGCCGCGGCTTCTTTGAGAAGTACACCAACTCACGCAATCCACATAAGCGAGCTACCAACTTCCAGGAGTGCGCCGCTGTGAATCCCGAATGTGTGTTCGTGGAGAGCACAGAGCCAGAGATTGCACCAGCTGCTGAAGAGGACGAAGCCACAGAAGCCAGCGAATCAACCAATCAGGAAAGCACGGCCGAGGACCAAAATGAAATCAACTTACAGGCCGAACGTCGCCACACGCAGCTGAAGCGCCGTCGGGGAGATCGAATGCTCAATCCCATTGCCGAACACATTTTGACACAGTAGAACGCCCATTAATATTTATTTATTTTATTTATTTAATTATTTATTTTAGCTATAAGAATGATGAACAAAATAAACTTGCCTCAGCTTTAAAAAAAAAAACAACTACCGTTATTTGGTTCGGAAAATGCAATCAAACAAATGCTAAATTTGTATATTAGATCCGAAAATCTCAGGAGCAAATTTAAATAGAAAACAAAAGTAAAAGAAAAGAAAAATAGGAAAACCGAATACCGATGGTGACTAAAATTTGTGAGGGCTGGTTTAAGTCTTTTTGACCTTTTTCTTTTTAATGGCATTTATCTGATCGGCCATCTGCTCGATCTCTCGCTGATTGATGGGCTCGTTTTTGCGGACGGCCGCCTTTCCCTTCTGCCTTTGGGCGATATCAGCGACAATGTCGTTCAGCTTGCTCCACACAAAGTTGAGGAAATTGACAGCCAAGTCCTGTTTGAAGAAGGCAATGGCCACCAGTGCAATGAGCACCAGTGCTGATATGGAATTCTGATTGAGATCAGCTTCAGTGGAGCGCACCTCTGCATTGAAATCCAGCTTCACATAGACGGAACATCTGTCCGCCACAAAGGTGAAGGAGGGCAGCTTGTAGGAGTACGTCTTCTCCGAGAGCGTCGATTGCAGCTCCACCACATAGGTCTTGCCGTCGCGCGGTATACGCGGGAAATACACCATAATGCCCGGATTGTAGCTAGACTTGGGATTTAACGGAGACGCCACACGCTGAGAAAACACCGGCGAATCAGAGGCTCCCTGCTTGTACATCACAATGCGCAACGTCTTGTAGAAATCGTTATGTGAGGCCATAATTCTGGCCGTAACATCCACAATGTTGATAGGATTGACAGCGATCAAATTTATATTTCGCACATCCTCATTGGCAACGGTAACTGTGTGGTTTTCCGGTATCGAGCGATACACTTTCTCATCATCCGTCACCACGCGAACGGTGTACGTGCAGCCGGGCTGAAGGCCCCGAATGCGATATTGTCCATTGGTTTCGCTGAATGCCTCCTCTTGCTGATGCTGGCAGCTCTCTGTTGCGATGGCCTGTACATTAACCTCCGGAAAGGGATCGCCATTGAGGGATGTGATTGTGCCGAAAATAGAGTAAGCATAACGAGTGCCACTGCAAAAGGTAATCCATTAATAGGAGTTATATAAATACGCTCTCAATAGTTCTTACGTTAGGGCAACCTGCACGGTTTCGCCATCCTTGATGTCAATTATTTTGGAATTCGGCTCGAACTTGTATTCCTTCATCATGGGTCGCAGGAAGTACTGTGAAGGCGACAGCGAATTGAAATTGATGGCGCCCTTGTCTCCAGTGACCAGATTCTTGCGATAGCTTTCACCGCCGCTCAGCGAGAGCAACACTCCGCTCAGTGGCTGACCGGCATCGTCCTGTACCGACACCTCAATCTCACAGAGTTTGTGTGCGCTGAAGGAGTTCGACTGGCGATTGTATTCGCTGAATACATAGGATTCCTTCTCAGCGGACAGCTCGAATTTGAGCGTCTCATCGATAGGCCCAAATTTGAATTCACCTGTAATGGAGCTGAGCACTTCAATGGGTTCAAGTTCAGGTTGCTCGGGAAAACTCAGCGTGATCTTGGCATCCTTAATTGCGGGCACTACTTTGCCGCGTAAGATGAGTCCTCGCGTGGCCACAAAATTGAAGGCAATATCAACGCAATCACTGCTGCCAACGATCTGCTGATGCTGTGGCGTAAACAAAAGGACATCACTCAATGGCTTAACGTTCAGAATTTCCTCTGGCTTCAGATACGTCTCGTAGCGGAATGCGAATTTTCCATCCACCTTATGCGCCTCAGCTACTGGCGTGACAATTTGTTTGCCCAGCGATTGCGATTCCACAGCTAGTTTCAGAGAATCCACATTGGGGTCTGTGGACAGGACGCGCACGCCCGTCTTGTGGGCAATGGCATTGACAATCAACGTCTGCAGCTGATCTGGTTCTGGAGTGATGAATTTACTGGGCAACGAATCATCGTAAATGTGACAGCCTTCCAGCTTAAAGTCGTAGCTGCCGTATTTAGAAACGCAGAAAGTGTTCACGCCTGAAAGAATCTTTAGGGTTTCAATGGGTGCCTTGGGTTCCGAAGGTCCGGTGACATGCACGTAACGCATCTGTAATTAAAGAAATAATTGTTAGCGGAGAAAATAAAATGAAGTATATTACAAAAGTTTACCAGCGCTCGATGACTAGATATGATGGACACTTCGTAGCCCTTGTGTATGAAGGGCGGCGCCGTCTCCTCTGCAGCGGCGACATTTAGGAAGACTCGCGTTGATTCATAGCACAGATTGCCCTGTGGAATCGTTATCTCATAGGGACCAGGCAGCACATCCTTAAAAGTATATTTTCCACCTGCATAGAGGAGCTCGTTAAAACCGATGCGAGCCGGCAAATTGAATGCTCTACTCACGATATGCCCTGGCCTTCCATTTGTTGTCCGTGGGCTGTCCGGTGGCATCGAGGCCCTGTAGCGTAATCTCTGCTGAGGTGCAAGTGGCCGTGGCATCCGGCAGGCACTGCAGCTCACCTCGAATGGTGGCACGCAGCTGCGAGAAGATAATGCCATTCACGGGCGCATCTCGCACTTCGGTCTGCTGTTGCACAGGGAAGAACTGAACACCGCTCGTCTTATCCAGTTCCGTGGTGAGGACTTCAATGTTGTATTTACCGGCGGGCAGATAGGCACACCAGATGCCGCTCTCTGCTTTCGTGGTAGTTGTCGTATGGAAGGTGGAGCCGATTTTCGTGATGCCAACGACATAGGATTTCGGAGAGACGACTTTGCCGCACACTTCGTAAGCGGAAGGCACAATTGTGGGCAGTTTGGGCGTAGCAATCTGCGTCTTCACCTGCACCGGCTCGAATTGCAGCTGTGGATACTCGACTTCAATGTTGTAGCTGCCCGCTTTAATGTTCTCCAGCGTATACGTGCCAGTGGCATCTGTTTCGGCGACCTTTTCCTTGTTCAGCTTGACAATAGCTGACTTTAGTGAGGCACCGTCCGCGGAGCTCAGCACCTGGCCGGAGACTGTAAAGCCGCTAATCTTGAACTCCTCTTTGATCTGCAGCGTATCCTTGCCCAAGTCCACCTCCAAAAAGCTCGGCGTCAGATGAAGTTTCAAGTTTTGGTTCTCGTTAATGGCCTGTATCAAGTATTTGCCTGTGGGCACATCCTTGAAGCTATATTCACCCTTCTCGACCAGCGAATAGCAAGCGGCGGCGCTTTCGTAATCGTTGTTGAGCTTGTTCGCCGGCGCAGTGGGCGAATTGGCACATTTGGTCGGTAGAGATTGCTGTGGGAGAGAAGAGAAGAATATAATATGATCCCATAATATAACATATTGGACTTTTCATCTACTTACGCCCTTTTTTTTATAGAGCGCCACAGCAAGATTAGCCGGCAATTGGGAGCTGGTATCGAAACGTCCATTGATATCAAAGCCAGATACCACCAAAGAGTTAGCTGGCAGCTCCGTGTTGCCACTGACCACAACCACATTGTGCTCTGCCTTGGCGAAATGCCACCTGGCATGGCTGGCACGCACCACATATTTGCCGGGTATAATTGGTGTAAAGAAGAAGACACCATTGATGTCCGTTTTGGTGCGGCGAATGTCACCTTGCTCCGACTTCAACTCCACATCTACATCCCGTGCACCGCTTCCGGTGGCTAAGACCACCTTGCCCGTAATGCCAAAGCCCTTGAATACGAAATTAACATCTTTGCCCTGACTGCACACGTCATTCTTGCCATCGAAATTGAGCTCAACGTGTTCCGGCTCGAAGCTCCAACCGGGAGGTGGTGCAATGCTTAGCAAATATTCACCCTTGTCATAGATGGGCAGGAAATAGTAGCCATTCGATGGCGAGCAATCGGTTTTATCCTTCAGTGAGCCCTGCTTGGTCAAGCTAAAATCAAATTGGAAAAATGCTTATCAATGATTTACGATTCCATTAATGAAAGTCACCACGTACAGTTTTATTTCCACCTTGGAAAAGTCTATTTCTGCATGGCTTTTGATGAAGCCACCACAGCCGACCACTTCATTGGACTGTGCGTTATTTTGACTAATTAAATTAATTAAAATTAATATAAAGCCGGAAAACTGACTTCGCGACCTCATTTTTTTCGACTGCGCTGCCAGCTGAAAGTATAGAGCTGTCTAGTTAGTTGGGAATACAGCTTTGATAAGCATAACATATCGATATATTGCATCCCACAGGTGTTGCGATAGATTGCCAAATAGTGCTGACGATAGATTACTTTGATGTCTATTAGATGTTAAATTGTATATCATGCGATTAAGACAAACAAATTATAATAATATATTAAATATTAATATTAATAATTATATTATACTACGTTTTTTAAATTTGTATGAATTGAAAGAGGTAGGAGCAATTGTTATTCGACGATGAATTATTGTCAGTTACGGACTCCGAATTGGAGATGAACTGAGAAGGCTGTGCAATATCGATGACATTTAATAAAAAATATCGACTTGGCGCAATTTATTGTCACATTCAAAGGCTGGAATAAAATAAATTGAACAATGAGTGTAGTGTTTTTCTGGAATGCAGCAAATACATTTTGAAATGAATGCTAATAATTAATAATTCAAATTCTTCGTTCAATTAAAACGATCACAAACGCTTTTATAATCTTATTGTCATTTACTGTGTATGTACGTACATATCTCTGAATGATTAGGACTATATACAAGCTATTGACATTGAAATCATTTGATTGTTGCAGAAATAAGCTTGTCAGATATTAATTATCGCAACGAATTTTAATTACGCTGAACTACGTACGATACAGCTACAAGTGCGAGCAAATGTGTTGGGAATATGCTTTACATATATGTATGTATGTATGTATGTATGTATGCCTATGTTTGTTCTGCGCAGTTAAACGATCTGCCAGGCAGACAATACAGAGACAGATAAAGCGAGACAAGCGCCGAGTTGTTCACAAGAAATTCATTTCAAGCATCGTTGAGCTGCGGATTGCCCTCAGTGCCTATAAATTTTGACCGATGCTGGCGCGATAAATACATATGTATGGTATGTATATATTGGAAAAAAGAATAAGAGAGAAAATTGAAACACTCGTGGCACACAGACAAAGCCGCATAACTGTAAGCTATAAACGAGCAATTGTACATATAAAATGTCTGAAGTGTGCAACATCAATTACTGACATTGACTTTGAATTGCCGAGGCAAAGCAATTACCCATTGCCATATTCTATAGAGGCAAATATTTGGTTTAAGTGCAGTCCGATAGCAACATTAACCGGAAGTGAGCGGCAACTGTCAACTGGCAACTGTCAACTGCCACAAGCTGGGCGCCATTTTGGTTTGCTCGATCGACTGACTACCTGTGCTAGCCATCAATTCAAAACTAATTAGCTGGCCACAGACCGAGGTAGCGCCTGCATGTAATCCACACAAAACTATAGACAGCTAGACAATTTGTCGAGACAGTAGCATAACACATTAAATTTATGGCCGGGTATTATTAGAACCCAACAAAAAACATATATATATATGTATATAGAAAGAATAGAAAGTAAATCTGTTGGGTTGTCTATTTGGCCAGATAAGCCAGCGTCAGAGTGATTCGCATTAACTAAGTAAGAATAAATATCATTTTAATGAAATGCACAATGTACCTTATCACCTTATATGTATATATACAGGCAAATGTATATATGTACATATATACATACATACCTCTTATATAGGACACAAACACACCCCGAAATATTAATGTTATTTGACTTTAAGCGATAATCGAAAGACCCTTATATTAAATGCAGCACAATTGCCAAATCGACCCATCAGGAATTGCTAGTTTTTAAAAAATTATAAAATATAAAAATATCATAAAATATAAATATTGCAGGTTTCTAAATAGTATATAAAGTCTAACAACTTGCAATTCTCAATGCGGCGATTTGGCATTTGAGCTGCATTTATTATAGGGGTCTTTCGATTATCACTTAAAGTCAAATAACATTAATATTTCGGGGTGTTTTTGTGTTCTATATACATAAATAATAAACTATGGACTTTGTTATCAACCCCCCTACAATTAAGTAATCCATAAAAACCGAAAACAGGAAAAAAAAAAATCTAACAACAACACTACACAAAAGTCAAAACAGCATACAAGACATTCGCACGCACATCTGTTCCCACACGAACTGTTCCCAGCGATCGCTTGCGTATCCAGGCAGCAGCTGCGGCTGCGGCTGCGGCAGCGACAGAGGCACCCCCTTGCGGTTGCCAAAATAATTGGCAAAACGCGCTTCACTTCCCTGCGCGCTCTGCTTGACTCTGCTCTGCGCTGCTCGATTCTGTTCTCGATGCTGTTCTCGATTCTGTTGTGCTCATGCGGAGAGCGCGTGCCAAGCGCTAACGCGGCTGCGACGCCGCTCAAGGCAGCAAGGCAGACGCCGAGTCAGCAATCAGTTGAACGCGAGTTGCAGTCACTAACAGACGTATTTAGAGCGCGTGCGTACCAGCAGCACAAAGAGCATCAATCTTGTACTTGGTTCTTTTATTTTTTCGTTTGTTGCTCTTGGCCATTGCGAGTGAAACACGCGCAGGGCTCTGGCTAAATATAAAACAAGATATTTTATCGAACTACTGATAAAACGACGTTGTAAAAATACAAGAATCTTAGATACAAGATCTAGTGCAAAAGCCAATAAAACTCGTTTCGTTTATTTCGCAAGTGCAGGCCCATTAAATGAGCAAATATATAAACTTAAAAGTGCAAAAATAAAAGCAAACTGTGAAGCAAAAAATCTGCAAGGGCTAAGTGCAAGTGCAAAAGTTGTTGTTGTTGTTGTTGTTGTCGATCTTGTTTGTTGTGCTTGAAAGACAGACAGCGAGAGAGTGGGAGAGAGAGAGCAAGAGAGCTGCAAGTGCACTTGACAGCTGATGCTGCAGTTGACAGTAGCTGACAATATTCCAGCGAATTTCCACCTAGAAAGAGTCTAGCTTTCAGCTTGACTAGCCAACGAGTGAGAGCGAGATAGGAAGAGAGAACAACTACAATTATGTCAGCTGAAACACTTAAGCCGTTTATACAACCAACGAGTGCCGTTAATATTTATCCGGCCAAGCAATCGAACGTAACAAGGAAGACCACCAGACAGCTTATACCAATTGTCTTAAGCATTGTCGCACTCGTTCTCATCGCTCTTATCTTCACTTATACGGTATGTATTTCAGATGCAACTAACTAATATTAGCGAATGACTAAACACCTTAATAGCTTAATTGATAAGATTATGGCTGCTCATTAGATTTAATCAAACCGAATAACCTACGACATTAGCACTGACGATACTAAGGTTTGGCTTTATGAATTCCCGTTTCATAATTCCACAAAAAAAAAAGACCTCATAAATAAATTAATAAATAAGAAAAAGAAAATCAAATTAAAATTAAAATTCCAATTCCGATTGAAATTCAAATGCAAATCCATAAAGCTCGTTTTACGAAGCGTGACCGTCAGGCATTTAATTTGGCACAAGCTATACCTATAAAATTTAGAAAAACACATTTCAAGAAGGAGAAGAAGCAACAGCAACTGAATCAGTGGCTGTGGCAGTAGGTAGAGCTGGAGCTGGTCAGGGTGCTGGCCAATAAAACCCGTCCCGTCTCGGATCTAAATCGAAGCGTGTCTCTGACCAAATCGTTTCCTAATGATCGTCATAAAACCGAACAAGCCGATCATCATTCCCGAGCCAACAGAAAGAGATAGACAGATGGGTATGTATAAGAAGGGAAGTCGTGGACTAATAAAAATATATAAATCTTGCAGCTATAAACAGGAGAAGCAAATACATAGCGAGGTGTTAAGAGATATACCGTTTGAAGTTCAAGTGGTAGCATTTGCTTGAGACTGTTTATATAAATGAACAAATCCAAAAAATACTAGATTAGGGTAGCTAACATTTAAGGTAAATCCCAGCAGCTAAAAGCGGAAGTTGATCAAAAAATAATAATAAAAGAGCAAAAAAAAAAAAAAAAAGAACCCCCTTTGAAAACAGATATGTTCCATGATCAGCGATAGAGCTCATGGGAGCTTATCTAATTGAAAGGTAGATCAATTATTACTTCCCGAGAACTAAGTAACCCCACGTTGTTTACTCAAGTACTTATTTCCCATGCCGAGCTAAAGAAGTATTGATAGAAATGCATGGTTATCTTGGTATTTTACCATTTTTATGGCATGCTCGATAAATGTCCGCCTATACTCCATACATAATACATACTATATGCGCATACATATATACTATATATGGCATATAAAACTCTGAACTTTTGTATTCCGATAACTTTCGATGATGCTCCACAATCGCTGAATAATAACAACAACAATTTGCATGGCGTATGCATAAGAGAAGAAGTCTATATATGTCACAGATCGGCTTTAAGCACTGCGCACTTCTCCATGCACCATTCCACTGAGTGCGCATGTACTATGGAGTGTTTTTCTGAAACGGAAATCGTACAATTGTCAATTGACTTGTAAATGGCTTTTCTTATTTTACGGATTGCCTTGGCTCTTGAGGGCCGCAGCTAAACGGACATGTGCTCTGCAAAGCCACATAAATCTTTGTTAAGATTTTTATAGAAATTCCCGGTAGCCGAACAAAAGACCGATTGCTATCTGACGTATGTTGTATGCCCTGTAACCCTGACCATACGGTTGGGTGGGGTGGTATGCGGATTGACCCTCATCAGAGTTGGTGAAAGTGGAAAACAAAAAACTTATTTCTTGTGTTGTGTTTCTGCTGGTGTAACGAGATTTGATTGCGTCGACTGCCAGCTAGATTTATGAAGGCGAAACTCGTTTACATTCTCGTTAACATACTATCCATATACGGCTGTCATAATACCTGGCGACAAAGTGAACTTTAAGTGCTTACAAATCAAGTAGCAGCCGTTCGAATTACAGCAAGTGAGCGGTATTTGAGATCGCAGTCAAAAGTTGGCCGAAAATAGACATCAATGTGAGGGTTTAAGCTCTCAATCAATCTCAATTTAACAACTGGGAGACTCGTTTGATATTTACATACGCGTTTCCTGGAAACCACAAATATCTCAAGACTCAAATGTCAACTCGAATTCTAACTACAAGATAGATGAGCGCTGCACGCTAGGCGAGACAGCTCATGTAGAAGTTGCCCTGATGATCCCTATATAAAGATATAAAGATATCTTTATTATTTTCATCTTGAATGGACTTAGATGCATTTAATTGAGAATATAACATTGAAGTTGTATTATCTATGTTTGTTTACGAAATTCAATATGAGATCTCTAGTTAGATTATTGCATCATATATTAATTTATATTCATGTAATATTCATTTATTATTCATATTCAATTCGTATTCATATTAACACTGAATATATTAGTAAACATTTAAATTTTAGTACTTATATCTGAAAGATATTCATATTCATATATACATACTAATGTTGATGCTGATACTACTTATATTCAACTAAATTCAGCCCCAGCTCCTCCCTTCCCTCGTCTCTCGTCGCCATTTCGACAGTTTTAACACGTTTTTTTCTCACTGTGTAAGCCCCAGTGTCGAGTGGAGCTTTGTCACACGCTCAGCCGTCGTTTCACGATCAATGCAAAAGCTTAATTCAATAATTTCGTAAACAAGTTCCATAATTTATTCAGACAAAGATCTTAAGAATCTCCTCACACATAGCTGCCAAGTTTCAGCCCCGACTTGTCATAACCAGCGTACATTAGCTTCTTATTTCATTTTATTTAATTTGATTTTCTTTATTTTTGGGTTGCGAGCCAGCTATACAAAGAGAGAGAGAGAGAGAGAGAGAGAGAGAGAGAGGGGAAGAGCAACACGATGTTGTATATAGCAAATAATGATAGGAAAAGGCGATGACAGTCTCATATTGAGCAACGCGTCGAAAGTTTGCGGCGGTTCGCACAGAATGTTAATGATCCATTAAAAAGATTATGCGCCTCGACGGTCATACACCATATTTTGTTTTTGTTCTCTGTTTTTTTTTTTTATATTCATATTTTTTAATTTTTATTTGACAAATGCCCTGGGCAACTAATAAACAACGAGGTGGTTAACATTTGTTCTACATTTTTAAAGTATTGAAAAAGATTATATGATAATAATAACAAAGCAAAATGGCTCAACTAAGTTAAGTATTTCTTATATACGTATATAAATGTCCTTTGGCTGTAAGCTAAGTTCAACAATGAGACATAGCTTGAGCCCAAGGCTCTACGGTTTCTAGCCATATATTTCGTATAACCAAATATGGCTAGAATTCAAATTTAGCGCATTTCATATATGAAAATATTTACACTTTTCATTATTTTCTCTAGAAAGCGCAATTAAAACATATAGACATAATGACAATACAGACTCAAAGCATAAGAGGAAGATCTATACAAAAGCCAAGCATGTTTTTTACAGGGTATTTAATTGTTTTCATGCCCTTCGAGCTAAAATGAAAATGCTTAAAATAATTGATTTACAGATCAAAAACAAACCATTTAATATTATTTCAATTTTAAAACATTTTAGTTTAGGTAGAAATAGAAATTAAAGTTTTGTTTTTTTTTTTAATAAGGAAAAAACAGCTATGTTTTATATTTAATTTACTTACGAATGCTTGGAGCTCATATATTCATATCATGGCTTATTTTAAAAATGTGAATTAGCTTAAATAATTATATATACATATGCATATCAAATCAAAGGGTAGTGCCTAGTCGAGCATCTTAGAACTAAGATGAAAATAGTAAGAAATTATAAATAAATTCAGTTCACAAGAACTTGCACTTTATAGAGTATTGCCCAATCAAGCATGTCATAAGGTTCGCACAAAAGGAATTGTAAATGGGCTTTTAAAGATATAAGAGCTTTATTAGCTTTAATGGATTTTGCTTAGTCAGGCAACACTTGAATTAATGATTGAATGAATGATGTATTTTCACAGGGGCCTTGGATAATAGAGTGTATGCCATAGTCGTGCACGCCCTTAGGTTAGGGTATTGCCTAGTCGAGCATGCTAAAGCTGAAGATGATTATTTGTTCATCTGCTGTGCACATCAAATGCTTGCTTTCTATGTCAGAGCATACACACATACATACATGCATACATAGATGTACATATATGTATGTGCATATATGTATATGCACGTAGATATTTTTTTGGACGCTGGTGTCAAAGTTCGCTGCTTTGGGATTTAATGATGTGTGGATTTTAGCACCGCCTATCGCCATAATTAAAGCTCATTACATTAATTGTATATGAAGACTGAAGATAAGCATAAAGTGAATCGAGAATAGAACGAAAAGCATATATACATATATGTATTTGCTTATCTATATACATATACAATATGTATATATAGTCATATTTATTCTACTTTAGCAAAGAAATTTCCTTAGGCAGAATACAAATTGATATAATTTCATTTGATTTATATATATTTACATTGTGTATACAATTGTCTGTTTTTTAATGAATTCCGTTTTGCTGGATTGAGCATAAACACATGATCATGCTGTGCCATAGCCATGGCTATACTTGTGATTATATAGTTTCCTCATTCAATGATCTCATACACCATCTATGACGCAGAGAGTTCTATATAATATAAACATATCTCCCAAATCTCTTGCAGATCTGGCAAACGAAACGCGTGCAACAGCTTGAGGATGATCTGGGCGCTTTGAGGCGCGATATGGATAATTTGCAGAAAAGACTGGGCCTCAATTATCTGGAGGATCTTGCGGAATTCGAAAAGGAGGTGAGCTTCAATCTACGAAAATAATTCCCATTTCTATTCGTAGTAGTCCAAGCATTGCGTCACATTCCCAACTCATATATATAAATATCTATATGGGACATGCGTATTTATAGACATCATATATACATACATATATATATGAAAAATTCTTTATTTTTGACAAATGGTTGCAAAGTGATAGATGTAGATCTGAATGGGAACCGTTAGTTCAGGGGGCCATAAAATACTTTTGCCATTTATTAATGGGCATTTCTGACAAATCACTCAAGCAGCAAAAGACATAAGCCAGAAGCTCTTAAGAGCTAACACTCAATTAATATTTAATCGATTTCGACCAAGCATTCTTCTTTTCGTGCTATAATTTATGATGCTGGCTATTAGAGCCAAGGCAATTGCTAAATGGATTTCGTGTTGAAATTATTTACTTATTAGAGGAACGCAAAGATATGTAATTATTAAGCATATATAGCAACAAGTGTTGACTGATCGGAACGGAACTGGTCTAATCTGATCTGATCTGATCTCATCAATGGAATCATGGATAGATCGTTTCAAAACTCAAGAGAGCTGTGCATGTGAGGCAATCTAAATGAATATAAGATTATAATGTGCGCATGTATATATATATATATACATCTAGCTAATGACAGCGTCTCTAGAGAGTTGGGGGAAGGCGCCAGCAATTAAAGCCAAAGCAAAAAAATAGAAATGAAATGAAAAAGTATTATTTAAATGAGTACGCGTATTTATAAATATATATGAAAGACACACACACAAAGATACACATATACACACACACACACACACACGCCCATTTGTGAAATATGCATTAGAGCCATAAGTTATGGGGCCAGGTCCCCTCTGGCAGAGGCAAGGCACAAGTCACGTACTTGTGGCCCAAGTGTTTGACCCACAAATCTTCTGGCATCCACTTTATATTATATTATACGAACCTGCTTATCCATGATTCCAAATAGCTCGTTAACCTCGAGAACCCAGACGTCGGCGAAGAGGATGATGCGGATGAGGATGATGCGGTTAGTTACGAGGACGAGGATGATGAGGACTCGGGCAACGAGCATACGGACTACGATGAATACTTGGATCTGATTAATCAGGAGAAGAGTGTGACCCAAGCCCTCTCACCGGACAACAGCAGCGAAAAGTCGGACACAGCGGCATCCACCGCCGCCTCCAGCTCCAGCTCGTCGGCATCCAATGATGATAATGTGTTTGAGGACTTCACTAGCTATAACGATTCCAAAAAGAAGAGGGAACGGTAAGTAATTGATTAAATAGTATAAATATGATATGATATATGAAATCAAAACCTTTTTTTTTTAAATAGTAAAACTCGCTCCATTGCCGAGATGCGCAATGAGCTGCCGAGCAACGAACTAGCAGAAATTGCGAAGAACCAAAGCCGAAGTGCTGAGCAGACAAAGGAAAGGTATGTTAAAATATTAAATATGCACTTAAAAAGGAAATTAAATACATATAAAAGAGGCAAGAGCATAATTTCTTTAATAAGCAATAATGCTCTTCATTAGCATTTAAACTTGAATAGTTAAGAGTATAATTACCCTTTAGGGAATTGCAACAAGGTACTTATGCTCTCCTTATCTGTCTCGCTCTCACTTTACATGTGAGCTCTGTTCATATGCGCGCCAATATGAGCGTCTTTTTTCAAGTTTTATTTCAAGCACGTCACTTGATGTTACTGAGAGTCTAATAATAGGTGTATCAACCATTTATGGATATAGAGTTTACACATATTAAAAATATTAAACTAAATAAGCGCGTTTTATTACCCTCCAGTAAATTTATAATATGGCCTCACTATTTTCTTAACATGCGCAGAGGGCACGGCCGATCAGCAGGGCAGACGCGCACAGACTAAAATGTCCCCACTGCGCTAAGCCGGCACTGCAATAGTTACTCACACTCATACTAATAAGCACTATTGGGAGAGAGAGCGAGAGAGGACAGTTAACTCTTTAGGCTACAAATGCACCTTGTGTGCACTTCATTACTAGCCCACACTAATACATACTAATACGAGCTAGAGAGAGCACGTATGAACTATACAAACTGCTCACGCACACTTTCGACTGTCAAGCGGATCGTACGAGTTGCAACCAATGAGGTTAAGCGAGTAAGCACTTAAATTCCCTTTTTCTCTCTTTTACTCAAATGAAAACATTGCGCTTACATTATAATTGGGAATCTAATGCGCCCCTGACCAATGGCGTCGGAGTAATAAAGTTCCAATGTCTGTCATTCAAATTTGCTTCAGTTGACAAAAATTGAGTCTTTAAGCTGAGCGTACAGTTGATGGATTAGGAATATAATAAAATACATGTATAGACATCCTTATAAAGTCACAGCAGTCAGTCTCTTAGGAACATTTAGCATCTTAACAAAAAGGCATTTATTAAAGGATATTTACTTTTAATTCCTCCTACAGCACTGTTACGCCCAATAGCAACACTAAGCAGCATCTGCACAAACAGCGACCACGCACACGTGAGGGCCGTCAACGACTTTTAGTACGCAAAGGTGAGTGTTTATATATACATACATATAGTCGCATTTTAATTGGCAATATCTATAGCAACCAAAATATTCCTTCACTGTCATATGTGCGTTTGTTAATTTGCAGGCGAATCTACTGTTTCAGCGAAATCCGCAGATTTCCCTGCCGCAAGCCGAGCAGCTGCACATTTCCACTTGAATCGCAAAGTGCCGCAACACGAGTCCTCCATTCGGCTGCACTGTGAGTATTACTTGTCTGAATATACATACTCGTGTGTATAATAAATTTATATGATTCAAATTTCCTTTTATCTAAAGCTTATCAAGGTGACATGTACATGGGACATCCCACGGCCAGCAGCGACAATCAGTGGCAGCAGCATTTCAGCGTTCACAATGGCGTCCTCACAGTCCACCAGGCGGGTCTCTACTACGTCTATGCCCAGATTTGCTACAATAATACGCACGATCAGAATGGCTTCATTATCTTCCATGACAATAAGGCATTCCTGCAATGCCTCAATACGGTGCCTACGAACATGCCCAAGGTTCACACCTGCCACACAGGAGGCCTAATTCAGTTGCAGCAGCACGAGTCAATACATCTGCGCGACATCCATCGGGATCGCAATGTAATGCTCCGGGATGACAACAATCGCAGCTTCTTCGGCATCATTAGGGTCTAAGCGAATACGCGCTGCACAAGAACTTAAGCTTTAGTAGCTGCGACTACTCAGTTTTACGTACATATATACAGCAAAGTGGATGAACTAGCCTAGAACTTGCTTTAATTACACTAAACATACATGCATATATCTCTCTATATACCCACACACATTTATATAAACATATATATATATAAATATATATATTTATATACCTATATCTATTCATAAATATAGCATGCATCATATTTATTTTGTATATACATTTATATATATATTTCTAATTGATACAGAAATTGAATTGCCATAATAAAAAGAATTTAATAAAATTATATTTTCAATTACAATTTTTAATTACATTTTACAAATTAAGAAATATGGAATATTTAGTTATATAAATAGAACGCAGTGAATTAGAGAGAATTTCCAATGCAGATATTTATTTAACCTGAGCGCGCCCTTAAGCTCGACCCCGTTTTATCTTACATTGCCTTTTATATACTTTTATCCACTTAACTGAATCTTTAAAGTATCTGAAATCCACTTTCTGTCATTCGGCAATGCAGAGAACAGAGAAAAAGGAAACCAGAGAAAACCTCTTGATAATAAAGCCTCTTAATAAAAATGAGCAAATCCTTTGGCTCAAACAGACATTTCTACACAATTTATCTGCTCTAATCTTGTTTCTTCTTTTTATCTTATTTGACAAGCACAAAGCGCACACAACATGGTCAATCCTGGCGAATGGATTCTGTCCGGGTTGCTGGACTCATTCACAGATGTTGTTCCATTGCTGCTTAACAAAATGTGACGTCAAATGGAAAAATTAAGTTGCACTCACACATACGTCGACATGAATGGATTGGGAGCGGCAAGTGGAAATGGAGCTGGAGCATGCATAGATTGAGTGGACTTGGCTCATGCATTCCAGCTTCTATCCAGGACAAAATGCAGCTCCAGCTCAATGCCCAAAAATAGATGCAAATGAAGCTGCAATAGCTTTAAGCTGCAGCTCTACACTCATACATACACACACACACACACACACACACTCACATATACACACACACACACAAACACACACACAGATTGATATCCGGGCCTCGGCCAGCGGAAGCAATTGCCGAATGAATGCCATTTGGCATGTAACAGGTGGGCGTATTAGGGTGGTCCAGGGTGGTCCTCGGCTGCTGGCTGAAGCAACAGTTCGGCTCTGTGCAGAAATCGGTTTAGCATTGCCCCAGGCAATGGCGAGCCTTCCACCAGCTGCTGCTGCTGCTGCTGCTGCCTCCTCCATGCTGTATGTACACACACATCCAAAAATGAGCCAAATGAAGAAGAAGACGAAGAAGTTGAAGCTGAAACAGAATCACTTCCCCGCCTAGCCCGAAGGCTCGCCCATGCGCACTCCAATCAATCCAACTTTCGATTGCATTCGCAGAGCTTTACATCAGTCGCTCGTAGGTGTCCCTTGCGATTTGGCTGTGGCCCAGGTGCATAGTGTCTCTAGTGCGTATGTGTGCCAATTTATTACAGCTAAGTAAATTGCAGCTCAACTGCCGCTGAGGCTATGGTAAGTTTTGTGTTTGTCATATAAAACAAATTTGATTTTCAGATTTTTTGCTCAACCAACAGGTGGCAGATTTTTCTTTAAAAATATAAAATAGTTATAAATGTGTATCTATACGTATAACAATTAATAATATTTATATGAATATTTTTATGCATATTCAAATTATTATTTTTCTCTAATTATTTTAATCATACATATTAGATAAAAAATAATTTATGATCTGCATGTTTATTCAAATTTTGTATACTAAAATATATATTAGTATTTATATATAAATAGTTTACATTTTGAAGTTACCAAAAACATATATAAATTGATTTTTATATATCATAAATTTATTATTTTTTATTAGTACTGAAAATCCATTTTGTTTTGTAATAATAAATTTTCTTATATATTACAAAAAAGTGTGATTATTTGTAAAAGATTCTTAAATTACATATTTTGTACTTTTTTTAAATATTCATATTTTTTAATACATTATTTATACAATATAAATAATATAATACATATGTATTTTAAATATTATAAATATTTAAATTAATGAAAAATATTTACATAGATTAAAAAATTATTTATAATAAATTAATATATAAAGAAAAAAATATTCCTTAGAAGGTCTCTCGTAGTTGTCTTTCCCATATTACTAAATAAAGCACATACTTATAAGCATTGCAAATATAAGTATATTTTTACATAAAGTCCCATTTAGTTGTACAACAATTCAGAGCCCATTATGCTACAACTCGTTTGCTTTTGTATTTAATTGCGCACTTGACTAATTAATTTGTGATTTCAACTGGGATTTCATTACGTCTCAAAGCGCCACGCACAGACACAGTCATGCACGCATAGACACACGCACACAGGACAATCCACCCATACATACAAATGTATAAAGCTTAAGAGCACTAATGAAGTTTTCATAAGGAAGAGCAAAGCTCGTGCGCGCACAAAGTAAATAGCAACAGTCATGTGTGTAAGTATGTGTGTGTATGGATATGAATATGCTTCTACCTGAATAAATCAGTTCAGATGCAATCCCTATGCTGCATTGGGTAACTTTTGCACGAAAGACGAGCAGAGAGCGAGCTGTTTGCTCAACAACAAAAAATCAACATGAATGAGATAACAAAAACTGCAAAGCAATAACAATAACAGCAAAAAGAGCTTTTTCAAGCAACAGCTTCGCCCACACACACAGAAATGCGCGCTCTCTCATCGCGCTGTCTCCCTCTCGTTCACTCTCCGGCTGGCACTGTGTGAGTGTGGATTGTATGCGTCTGAGTGGATTCTGTTTGCTCTGTGCGTGTGGTCTTCGTTTCCTTTCGTGCCGTAGGCTGAGCCGAATCGTATAAATTGCAGACGCTTTGCAAATTTGATGTCACTCTTGGTTCCGTCTTGACTGTGGCTGGTGCTCAACCGAATCAAGCGCGAGTCCTTGTAGCAAGCACAAAAAAAAAAAAACATATATAGAAAAGTAAAGAAGGCGTAGGAGTGACGCCATGTTGTGAAAAGTGTCTACCATTTTATTATTTGCCAACAACAAATAAAACACACACATACGTAGATAACAAGACGCATTGCAACACACTGAATGCTTTGAGGAAAATACAATTTGAAAGGACATCCAGAAAAACAGTGCAATTTTTCCACATTCTCAAACGGAAGAGACGTCCGTGCCCAAGCCCAAGGAGCCGTAAGCTGCCATTGATTTGTTTGTTGGTAAGCGTGGGCGTATTGTGTCAATAAGTCAAAAACGAGCCTCAATGTGGCAATATTTTATATGATTGGCTTGATTAAAGCGCCGCTCTTGTGCGCCCAAATGAATTATGCAGAGCGTACATACATATCAAGTTTGTAAAAAGAAGAAAGGCGAAATGGCTAAGGGCATAATAGAAAAGGTCCTCTTTTTCTGCGCCAGTTGCCTAATTAGACGCAGTTCCTGGTAGCGAGTATATAGTAGATATATGTACATGCGACTCAATCTGTTGCGGCAATTGAATTTGTCAGTAAATTGAATTGCCAAGCAAATGCTTTTGGGACCTGCTTCTGGGTCCCTCAAATAAATATTCATCACATAAATCAAATTATGTTGCCGCGGCACGAGCCAATTTGCATCCACTGCCCAGCATCAATATCGACAGTTACATTCCTTATATACACTCACAGACAGACAGACACACACACACACACATATACGTATATATACATAATGTGTATCATATAATTGACAGCTTATTGAAGCTGTCTATCAAATTGGACAGCTACCATATACCAAAAATAACAGGTTCCATCTATATTTCATATTGTTTTTATTATATTATGTATACGCCCAATGGTGCGGGCTGCGTTTTCGTTGTTCTGCGCGTCAACCGCAAAATCCGCCGCAAACTTTTTTGGGTATGTTTTTCTTTCGAAAAGCGTATCAAAAGCTAATCAGAAAATAAAAAAAAAATATATATATATATATATATCAGAGAACCAATTGCATTTTTTGCACAATTTAAGTCGATTTTTATTTGTTTCATATTTGCAAACTTTTCGAAAAGCCTGTCAAATTTGCATATGAAATAAATTGCTTTTGGCATTAAGTCAGAGAAATGTCACATGAGGAGAACAATAAGTCCGCTGTGCACATCAAATAAGCTGTTTCGAGCATAAATCATTTCAAATGCTGCGTAAAATTCCTGGAAATTAAAAGCCCCAGAAAACAGAAGAAAATACAAATTGTGTTCAAGAAAATAAATGATAAGTACACATATAATATATAAATGACAAATTAAGTGAAATTTGCTTTCAAATTAAGTAGGTAATTTAATATCAGTAACCAACACTGGTAAAAAAAAAGGAAAAATTGAGCAGAATAAATATAGATGGTTTAATTTTAGATTGAATAAATAGTCATTGAGTTATCGTTTGCTTAAATTAGCTTTTTTTTATGTTAGCTACCTCAGTTTTGCTGAATCATTAATCAACACTGGCCAAATAGCACTTTATCTTCATCAATATGAATAACTTATGCATTAGCAATCACTTAAGCCGGAGTTTTTGCTCATCTCTTATATAAACCACTCTTCCATAAGCATTAAACAACACTGGTCGAATAATGCTCGCAGGCAGAGTTTTTATATGTAGGGGTAGAGATATTCGGCCGAAATTAAAGTTTCTTTCTATGTTGTCAGTAATGCCAGAGCTTACAGCTCCCAAGTTTCAGTCATGCTAAATCCTTAGCCAACACTGGCCAAGCATTACTCAATCTTCGGCTTGCACAGTTTTCCATGTAAATCACTTTCACTTTTCTTTAGCAATCACTTAAGTCGAAACTTGTACTCCGAGCCCCTCACTCTTGCATACTCGTTAGCCAACACTGGTCCAGCTTATTCAAATCGAATTGGCAAATGCGGTTTCGCCAACAGATTTATTATCTTTAACCTTTGTTTAAAAGCCCTCACTGCGCGCCCATTATGCAAATGCCAAAGAATAAAATGAATGGCAAAAGCGAAGGGAAAATAATTGAACTCGAAGTAAATTAATTTTATGCTACTGCGAGTCGAGTCGAGTCGCGTCTTAGTCTAATCGTGACTAAGACTTCTCCGGATCCCAGACATCAGGCAGCCAGGCAGCGGTAATAATATTATAATAAAGTACAATAACAACAATGACAAAAGATACTGAAACTAAAAAAATATAAACAGTTAGTAAGCAACAACAGCTGCAGGCGAGACGCTAGCACAGTGGGCGGGGCTGCGACGAGGGCCAGCTAAAATGTATGGCAGCTGCCTTGACATTTAATGTCGCTTAAAGGCAACCGTCTATCATAAATTCCAAAGCAAATGAGACTGGGGAGCGGGCGAGACAAGAAGAAGAGTGCCTTTTGCTATCTATATATACACTCGCTGTGGACGTGTTTTGCTGTGGTGTGTGTATTTCTTTTACAAAGGGAACCGCAGCAACAGGCAGCTAGCATGGCGTATACTTCATATTACGTATACGTCAAGTGTGTCGGTGTGTATGCGCCATTCCATTCCATTCATTACGGCGACAACTATAGCATACTTCTGTGCGCCGCAAATGAAATGCTCACCCGGAAACCGGCTCGTCAGCGTCATGAACATAATTGTCCTTTCGCCTATGCTGGCATGAAGAACAAGAAGCAGATGAAGAAGAACAAGAAAGAATATAATTCTGGAAGAACTTTGGCAGTGGCTGAGAAATGTGCGCGCATTGGAATTTTATTGATTTATCTGCAGAATGGAGAGTGCAGAGTGCTGCTACGTCCGTCGTTCATTAATAGTCCAGATGAAGAAATAATTGAAATGCCAACCGCTGTAGCTCTGCCTCCCTCTCTGCTCTCTGCCTCTCTCTCTCCCTTCATCCCTTGCTCTCCTTTAATTTGCATAGTTATGCGCGCAAAACACCTGAAAATGCACATAATTGTGTGGAAATATATGTGGAAAATGTTTGAATATTGCCAAAGGTCGATCGAAAATATGCGGAAAACTGTGTGAGATATGCGAGCAGGAAGAAAGAAGTTTAAGGCCTCACTCAAGAAATAATTCGCTCAATTATGCCGAATATGTGTGCAAAATGTTGTATTTAGTGCAGAAGGTTTACTCGAATTAATGTTTCATAAGCAGGAAGTCTTAGGGCAACGCACTTAATTATGCTGAGTATGTGCGAGAAAGGCAGTAAGCACTCGCTCAGCTGAAGCAGAGGACATAACTCAGGCGGTGTAGTATGTGTGGGAAATATGGAAATTGTGCTGCGGTGACGTCAATGCAATGATTCACTTAATTCCGTGAAATATGCATGGAACGTGATTGATATAGTGATGCACTTAATTATGTGGAAAATGTGTGGAGGGAGATGTGCTGAGGACAGTCAAGCCTCGCTTAGACGAAGTGCAAAGGATAACTCACTCAATTGTAAGGCTGAAATACGATATGTGTGAGATATTACAGAACAGTAAAGCTTTGCTAAGCGGAAGGCAGTGCTATAATTTAATTAATTATATGGAATATGAGTAGAGGTATATATAAGTAGATTAAACACTTGCTCAAACGAATGTAGAGTGAAGGGAAACAAAATGAATCGATTAGGAACATATACGTATATAGTGATATGATATGTCTGTAAGGCTTAGTTTAGTAAAAATTCATTTAGGTAAACACTGTGAGATATTCTAATATAACATTTTCAAACACTAAAAATCCATTTAAAAAAATTTTATTAAAAATAATTAAAACTCAAATATATATTTAATTTTAAGATATCTTATCTAGTATAAAATATGCCTGTGATACGCAAAACTCCTCTCAGCTCACCTGTGCACTTAGCCAGCTTTCACTGTGGCTAAGCCGTCTGGCATTTCATATGCTATTAGCTGTGCATAATGAATCGCCGGCTGACAATGAGGCTCGACGCTGCTGGCAAAACCTCTTGATATCCGATATCATATGCCGCAGACACACAAGCACACACACAAGCACACACACACACACGCACACACACACTCACACACACACAGAGAGACCCTCTCTGCACCTGACTTTGCTTTAAAGTGCAAATGTAATTAAAAGTTTTTTTTATGTATATATATATATCTTTTTTTATTTGCGCGCCTGGGGCTAGCTACCTTTACGGACCTGAAACGTGCCGGGCATAAAATAATATGAATGCGTTGATCCTTTAACTTCTACTTCAGCCTCTTCATTTTGCTCTTCCTCTTCTCTTTGTTCTTCTCGCCCAGCAACAGAGGCAGTTGTAAGGCAGCTGTTGCCATGGCCGGCCGATTTGTCGATGCCGGGGCCATCCTGGGACTGTTGCTGCTTGGCATTGTCCTGGCCACGCCCCAACGCGCCGCCTACTCACTGCAGGCGGCCGTCGATGAGCTGCATCGCCGCGAGGCTGCCAAGTTTCCATTGAACGCACCGCCCCCATCTGGACAGCTGGACGACTGGGATGAAGGTGAGTGCTCCACTAACCCAAAGGGCGGGGAGCAGCAGCAGGGCAATCACAGCAGGCGTACGGCAACTAAGACAACCAAATAGTGAAGTAGTTGAAGCGGCTAGCATTGAGTGGGCGAAAGATTTACGAGAGATAAGCCACCGAATGGATAATGCTTAGTTCGCAACCCAAAAAGAGTCCTTGCACGCGGCTAGCACCCTGTTAATTAACGTATCCCCTCCTGGCTATGTGGACCAGCTTCAAGCACCTATTCAAAATTAACATGTAATATAATATAATCACTGTATTTAGAACTTTATTATTGGATAGAGATACATATGTACATATGTAGATCGGGAAAGAGAGAGACACAGATCGACTTGGGCAAAGTGAGAGAGAGATAGAGTGAAGGAGGACAGAATGATATAAAGCTGGGAGAAACAGAGCTACAGAGGGGGGCTTCTGAGAGGGATGGAGATTAAGAGAAAGATAGAGAAAGATAGAGATATATATAAAAACAGAGAGCAAATAAAAGTTAACATTTATAATGGTAGATAAAAGATAGGAAACGGCAAAATGATAGATAGATAGAGAAAGTAGAAAATACAATTGAGATGAAACGAAGGGAAATAGAAGTAAAGCAGATGTAAGTAAAATGGAGTAATGCCATAAAAAGTGTAACATATTAATATCTATCTATTTCCATTGTAACTTGTGAATGCTCATTTCAAATGTATCTGATATGTGACTGAAAATACTTGAAATAGCAAAGAAGCATACCTTTCCTGCTAACTGCTTAATAAGGCCACGATAAAACGAAATGTTGTAATGAAAAATCGCAATGCACAGACACGTGGAAGTTGCGTGTGTGTGTGTGTGTGTGTGTGTGTGTGTGTGTGTGTTACTTAACGTGGGTAAATCGCATAAGCTCAAGTTAAGCCGGAATGGCAAGTCAGGAAAGGACACGACATGGCAGGGCAGACAAGGGCAGGGCAGGACAGGGCAGGGCAGGATAGGACAGCTGTCAGCTGCAGGGCAAGCGAGAGAAGCCAATTCGTAACTGATAGCAGAGCAAGGCAGAGGAGCCACAGAGAGGGAGGTAGGGAGAGAGGGAGGGAGGTAGGTTAAGGCAACTGGATACAGTCGCAGCATCAGCTGTAACCCGCATGTAACAGAGCACGTGGCCCATGGCATGTCTCCTGCACTCACACACACATACAAACATACATATATATATGTGTGTCTGTATGTATATATACACATCACGATTTTCAAGTTTCCTTTGATTTTCTTTTTTTATTCCCAATTTTTGTATTCCTTATTTTCTTTTTTTTTTTGGTTTTTTTTTTCTTTTTGGTATTTATCTCCGTGCACAGTTGCAGATAGCGATTTATTTGGCACCGGCACCAGCAACAAGTTTAAGAATCGGAATCGCCACAGAATAAACAAAGCACTTGCCAAGTATTTAGAGCGCGAGAATGAGCGCGAGAACTACGAGCAGGGCGCCCTGGGCGGTCCGCCGTTCGATGGCTACGAGTTCGACGATGAGCGCGAGCAGCAATCGAATCCCAGCAATCTGTTTGTGGATGACAAGCGCAAGCGTTCATCCTCCAACTTTAGGGAGCGTGATGAGCAGCAGTACGGTAAGTAGATCTATTTAGGGGGGGCGGGCTCAAGTTGAGCTGAGTTTTATGCTCCATATGCGTGTCCACTTGAGTGCCACAAATGGATTGGGATAAGAATGCTTTATTTTATTTTTTGGTTGCTTTTGCTTTTGCTTTTGCAGCTAAAACCACTTAGCTCAGATTAACTTGAGTGTGTCTGTGTGTGTGTGTGAGTGTGTGTGTGGACTTAGGCTCAACTCTTACTTGAATGATGAATGCAATGAGCTGGAAGCGGGCATCCTGTCGGCCTTCCTGTCATTCGATTTAATGGCCTGAAAGGTCGCCAACAACTTGATGCGTGCCCATAAGTCGCATACTCACACACACACACACACACACTAAGAGAGAGAGAGAGAGAGAGAGAGACGTGCGCCCACACACACGAATTAATTATACAGAGCTGAATTTATAGCCGAAGCACGCGGCCCGACGGGCTGTCTATCAATGCAACCTGTCGCCTCCTGCTCGTGTGTGCCGTAACTTAAGTCAATGTCAAAGTTCTGACACGAGCTTCTTCTCCTTCTCCTTCTTCTTCTTCATGTTCTATTCCTATATATAGACTCGGCTCCATCTGTCTTCCGTGAACGTGAAAATCTGAACGGAGATGCCACGCACAGCGAGCTAACGGAACAATTTCTGCGCGAGATCGAGGAGGCCAGCGAGCATGAGCGGCAGGAGCGCTACAAGCTGGCGCTGCGTCAGCTCTGGGAGAAGTATCAGCAGCAGGAGAACGAGATCCACAACAACGCCAACAACAATGGAGACGCCGATGAGCTGGATGAGCAGCCGCAGCAGCAGTCGCAGCTGTTCGAGCAAAAGAAACGCATGCGCATGCCGCCCTACTATCTGCTGATGCAAAAGAAACGCTCGTATCCGGTGCTGCCCTGGCTGCCGTACAATGCCGACAAGAAGAAGCGTTTCCCGGTGGCCAAGCGTGCGGCGGGTGAGTCCCCGCTGGCCAAGACGGACGAGCGCGTCGCCCAGGAGCTGAGCGAGCTGTTCGGCAAGCCATTGAACGACCAGCAGCCGGAGGAGAAGAAGAAACGTTCCACGGAGGAGCAACTGAAGGCAGCCTCGACCACACATCAGCCGGAGACGGCGGCGGCCACGGCCACCGCCTTGGGTGACATGCGCCTGGAGATCAATTTCCAGCGCGTCAACGTGAGCAGCGCTGCCGCGCCGAAGGAGACGCCGACGCAGGCGCCACCAAAGCCCGCTGGCACCGGGGAGTCGATCTCGCACGGACACGCGGGCTACCACCACAAGCGCAGTGAGCACCACTCGGACGAGGAGTATGGCGAGCATGAGGGCGAGGGCGAGGGCGAGGAGAGCTCCGACGAGGAGGACCACGATGAGTTCGACGACGACGAGGATGGCGATGCCGAGGGCGAGGGCGAGGGCGATGCCGGCGAGCGACGTCGCAAGAAGAAGCGTGCCGCTAGCCATGCGCACGGCTCGCCGAGTGTGGGACACCTGATGCTGCGCGCCAAGAAGTCCATTGATTGGTCGCAATACTTTGGCCTCGATCGCAAGAAGAAGTCCGAGCAGTTGGCCGAGTGAGTTCCAAGCAGAAGATATGGGAGGCATCTCTTTAACTCCAACTTCATCTATTTCTAGTGTCGAGTCCAAGAAACGCAGCGAGGAGAGCAACAGCAGCGGCGGCGGCGGCGGCAGCAGCAGCAGCAACAACGAGGAGCTGGATGAGCTGGAGCAGAAGAAGAAGAAGAAGCGCGACATTGATCCCGAGAAGCTGGAGAGCATGGACAAGAAATTGCAGTCCATTGAGGATTTCATCATCGACGAGACCATCAAGTATACGGGCGCACACGAGGGCATCAAGAACCAGGAGGAGATCCGCAAGCTGAAGGAGCACGTGCTCTCGCGCCTGGCCACCGCCTACAGCCTGGAGAAGATGCGCCGTGCGCTGGACAAGTTGCGTCAATCTGTGGACGCTGAAAATCATCTGCTGCGCAATGTCATCGAGCCAGAGTCCGAGGAGAACTCCCTGGACAGCCAGTGGCCGATGAAGAAGCGCTACAGTGTCAAGAAGGAGCAGGCCGAACAGCAGGCAGAGTAAGTGGAGACGAAGGGGAGGAGTATGAAACAATAGCTAATCCACTGAACTCCCTAGGGATGCACAGCAGCTGAAGAAGAAGCGCAGCGGCTATATGCGCTACCCGGAGCCGCCAAACGCCATAGACGAGCCGTTGGGCATGCAGAGCACCGGCTATGAGACACTGAATGATGCCTACCTGGGCAACAAGAACTACGTCATTGGCTCCAATCAGTGCCCCATCATTGAGTCCATGGCCGAGCGTTGTCGCAGCGTTGATCTCATCTCGGGCGACTTGAATCAGGAGCTGATGCCGCTGTGTGGAGTGCATCAGATTTGTTATCTTTGTGTAAGTGGGGGCTAGAGAGACGTTGGCCAGGAGAGGTTGAGGAGATAATAGAAAAGGAGCGAGAAAAAGAGAGAGAGAGCAAGCTTATTCTATTTAGCTGAATTTTTTGTATATCTATTTTCTTGTATTTAATTTTTTGTATTTACAATTTCTGTTATTTTATTTTTACTATTTATTATTTATTTTATATATTTTTTATTATATTAAATTTTTTTTTTTTTTTTTTTTTTTTTTTTTAAAAAAATTTTTTTTTTTTTTTTTTT
>NW_022045876.1:1003450-1039147 GCF_001654015.2 Drosophila navojoa | reverse complement strand
TTTTTTTTTTTTTTTTTTTTTTTTAAATTTTTTTTTTTTTTTTTTTTTTTTTTTTGTAATACAATATGTATTTTATTTTATTTTTTTTAAGATGAATTTTTTTGTTTACTATTTTTAATTGCAAATTTTTGCTTACTTTTATTATTTACTTTTATATTTAAATTTTATTATTTCATTTTGAAATTTTTTTTTTTTATTTTTTTTTTTTTTTTAGTTATCCAAAGATAGCTTCATGGCTCATTCCTGCTGCATCTAGGTATTGCTGTAGTGCCTGAGATACATACTTTCATTGACTTTTGCAGGGCGCCTCGCAGGTGGCTTGCGACTATCAGTACCTGGCCGAGGCGGACACCATTTGTGGCAGCAGCAACGAGTGCCAGGCCTCGGCCCGCTCCGTGTTGATGATACTGCGCGGCACGCCCGGACGACAGCTGGGACCGCGCGAGTGCTTGAAGAATCCTTGCCTGTACCGGGCCATGCGTGAAATTGGGCTCTAAGCGAGCGGCAACAAGAGAAGCCAAAATATTTAAACAAAAAGAGAAAACAAAGAAACAAACTTACAAACATTTCTTAACGTCCTTTTGTGCGTTTCAAAAAAATACAACAAACAAATACTAAAATGATGTTAAAGCCAACAAAGAAACTTTGCTGAACTAGCAAATCAAAAGTTATTTGATTCAAAAAGCCAAAAAAAAAGAGAAAAAAAAAATTAAAAAATCAAAATAATATTCTATATAAATGTATTAAATAGGTGGCTAAAAATATTTGGATACATTTTGCTGTTGTCCTCCAATATGGCAGCAGCTCAACTAGAGACCTAAAAGCAAAAAAAAAACTATACTAAAATGATATAGACAAAACCCAAGCGAATTTCCAAGCTACATATACCGTAAACCGTACAACATGAATATATATCTATATGAAAATATATACATATATATGTGAATGTTGATTTGAGATTTTTCGCCAAGCAGTAGGCATCAGATTTGTAGTCCTTTAATGAATGCAACAGCTTATTGTTCATTTCGTTTTGAATGTAAACAGCAGAGTCTTTTTGGAAGCACATTTCAGACTATATAGTGCATATATTTGTATACAGTATATATATATATGTAATCCAAAATATTCATTGGTATATTCATAAATGTATTAACAGTTATTATTATGTGTACAAGTTCACTCTCAAAGAAAGTATGAAACTCAAGCAAATTCACGCAGGCAGCTACTTAGCAAATATATAGATACATATATATACAAATATGTCTATATCTTTTAGATACCGCCCATCAAATGCTTACGAGACAATTGCAAATATATAACTATATATTTATATAGTCCAACCAGTTATAGAGACAAATTTGACGCGCAAACAATGACACAAAAAATATATATATATATATATATTTAAAAAAAAAGTATATTAAAAATATATAGATATATAATATATGTATATCAAAGAGAAAATATATATGAATATATACATATATGAAATATAAATTTTGAGCACATTTAGTGTATATGAATGGTAACTTGATAAATCTTTTTTGAAATGTATTTTCAAATTTATTACTTGAGCCCAAAAACCGAAGATGAAACAAAACAAAAACCATTTAAAATGCACAATCTTTAACTCTTTGTCTTTAACTAACTCACACACTTAAACAATTTACTGTACACATTTGCAGCTTCGTTTTGTTGTTGTTGTTTTCATAGTATAATTTAATATACACAGAAGATAGCGAAAACGAAAAAGATTTCGAAAGTTACTAATTGAATGTCAGCTAAAAGTATGTATGTCTACGAATAAAGCATATACTTAAATGTGTTTCAGTGTAAAAACAATAAATGAAAATAACTAAGACAAATATTCTTTAAAATCTATAGATGTGATTATATAATATACATATATACATAAGGCAACAGCAAAAACAAAATACAGTAACAAAAAAAGTGGAAAATAAACGAAACAGAAAAATACACAACGGACACTTAAGAAACAGAATAGTAAATGAAATTTGCATTGTATTGAATCAAAATATTATTATAAATGTATTTACCTAAATATATATATAAATATATTGGTGTACGTACAAACTGCAGTTTGACAAAGAATTTAAATAAATAAATAAATATATATATTGCTATACAGTTATTAATGTAAAAATATATAATCGAGGTCTCACACAAATTGCTGAAAATATTTAACGGCATACAAATTCATAAATTGTCGCATGGGACCTCGAAACAAAAAAAACACACTTATTCGATTTATTCAATTGGTACGGGGTCACTTTCGAACTCGAATATATCGATACTTGGCTCTCCTCAAGAACAAAGGGCTCGCATTTATGAACTACTTTTGCAAGTCTCAAACCGCATTTGCTTTCGCCAACTTAGTCGATTTCATTCATTACAAATGTATTTTTTATAAATCTATCTGACGACATCTTGTTAAATCTAGCTAGCTCTTTTAGAGAGAGAATATCTGCATAGTAACCATTTAAATTTATTCAAGGTATATATAATTTCCGCTGGTTAACTTGGCAAATAATTCAAGTCCAGCTTTTAGAGATTCTGAGAGTTTCAAATTATACTTCGATAGATCATTTTATTATTTAAACATCGATAATTGTCGCGCCACTTTCAAACAGGGCTGTTAAATCAAACCAGCTGTTTTTAACAGAGTTTGCATTGCTTACGCTGTACGATTAAGTGTTGACAGGCTTTGTGTGTGCTGCCACATCAGAACAAGTTGTTGCTTTTTGTTGTGTGTTTAAAAACAATAACACCCGATCGAGGCTTAAAAATTTTGTCACAATAAATTAATAGTATGTTTTAGGCAGTAATAACACATTCGTGTGGTGCTCGGTTGATTACACATGTGTAAATAACGTGCAAATCGTCAATACGTTGAACACGTCAGATCTCTTTTAGTGCAGCATCCGTTGCCGATAAAAAGAAATATATCAAAAGAGTTCTTTATCAATCGGAACCGTAGAAGCACAACTGAGTCAGGCCAAGCGAGCATTAGAATACAGGCAAACATGGCAGAAACGAATATTGATGTTAGCGGCGAAATGGAAATGCCGTCGCGTTCCCCTGCTGGTGAAAACAAAGTCAACATTGATCTGCAAAGGTAAGTAGAAGAATCCAACTGAACCATACAGATACACCGTACATACATAATATGCTACTTTCAGCATACCCGCACTGCAGAATCTGCCTTCGCCGATAGAGCTGTTGCACTCGGTGCGACGATCGCTGCGTCCATGGACTGTATTCTTTAACTTGAATAACTTCAAGTCGGCTGTCAGTATGCAACGCCTGAAAAACCGTGTTTCGCGCAATCTATCATATTTCCAAAGCAACTACATATTCATATTTATTGTACTGATGATATACTGCCTGTAAGTATGATTATTTATTTACCTCCATTCCAAACAGTTGTTTAAATAGTGTTCACTTTCTGCTGCTGTAGAATTACATCGCCGGTTACTCTACTGGTTATAGCCGCCGTCGCCTTTGGCTGTCATAAGATACGATCGGTCAACAAGAACGTCTGCCTTGTGGGCTGCGAAGTAACACCACAGCAGCAAATTCTGGCTCTCAATTTGGGTGCGGCACCGCTGCTCCTATTGGCTGGCGCTGGCGCCGTTCTATTTTGGACGTTGGGCGCCTCCTGCTTTGTGATCTTCATGCATGCGGTATTCTACAACATTGATGCCATTGTGACCGAGGAAAACGACAGCTTCTATGTCTAATTAGCGAGCTTGACAACGAATACGAATATACTAGAATCTGAAAGCCGTAGCTAATTAGTTTCACCACACAGGGGCCTTATTAGACAATAAGTTTGCAATTTCTATATATACATACATATATATATGTATGGTTATATGTATTTAGAGTATAATTCTAACCATATCCGATATGTAATTTAGTTTAATCAGCAGCACAAGAATTGTTGCCTTCAACGTATTGACCAAATACACAACAAGAAACGATTTCATTTGTTTAAATATATGTATATATATATTTCTTTCAATAATTGCACATAAATGATGTATATTAATTATATAATGTGTAGTTAAAGCAATTTTGGCAAGAGTAGAAAATATGGAATGGTTGAAAGAGGAATGCACATAGTTAAATAAAATAAATAATACACATATCAAATAAATTCATTGAGGTATTTAGAACTAGAACTATATGAATGGCGCTTAGTTAGATTTACAAAATAGATAAGTCTCTTGGTCCAGGTGTGTGTGTGTGTGTGTGTGCGGAAACTAGGCATACTGTGAAAGCGATGTCGTTTCCTGCTCCTGCTCCTCATCGCTGGCATTCTGATCGAGCTTCTCGAACCCGTTCCGATCGAGCAGGCCGCCCAGCTTAAAACCCTCCGTCTTCTCCCAGGCATGACGGCGGTTGTGTGTGCCAAAGGGCAGGCAACCTGTTGAATCACAAAATTGAACAGGTAAAATCAAGTAATAAAATTGTTACAAACACAGAGAACATGGATATATATATATGTATGTACACGCCATGCAGCTCTTACGATCATGCAGCAACATTTGACTTTGCATCAATTTCATTCGCTGCAATATCAAAGAAATTAATACAAGGTAAACAAAAGACATTTAAGAATAGAGATTATTTCTTACATACGTATAAATTTATGTGTATATGTATTTTGTATAAAAAATATATTGATGTATGTTTGTTTATAGAGTAAGTAAAGATTACAAAATGAGATTCATGTTGGAGCAAATTCCAACTGATGGAAGGCAAAGTAAAGATCACGGCAAATCAACTTATAATAAACAATTACATTTTTACACACAACTAGAGAATGGAACTGGAACATATATGATATTGGTTAGCACAGACTTTGATTGGATGCTGCCAGCTGGCGATAGACCAAATCACTGGGCGGCATTGAACTGATCGCTTGATTACCTCGTTTGCGACGGCGCGCCATAATCAGCGCCAACGCAAATGTAGAGCCAGCGAACAGGAGCATCATTGATGCCACCATTATCGCCTTGCCACTAGGATGATGCGCTGTTTGCGTTTGATCAATATTGTTAATTGTTTCAGACATATTTGTTGCTGTTGCCGGTTCGCTTTTAGCGCTGCTATTGGTCTTCAGAGCAGACAGGGACATCGGCTTCGAAATGGATTTGTGCACAAATTTGTGTATACGCATAGGGTTCAGCTCAGCCACATAGATGCAATTGCCATCTTCGGTAACGGCCACATCGTGTGGATTCTCGAATTGTAGATTGTTCGGACCGAACTTGGAGATCAACTGCTTGGTGCGCATGTTCATCACAAAGCCATACACTAAGTTGGAGTCCGTTGGAGCTACACCCAGTTCGGCGGTGGGTCCATTAACAATCACCAGCTCTCCGCCTAGGAAACGAATTCACATTAACAATATTCAACGCATGTTAAGACAAGTCTCACCTGCAGCAGGTGTATAGGCCATGCTGAACAGACGATCGCCAATGAGTGGATTGTGGTATTGCGAATGGAATGTCCCATTGTTCGAGTAGAAGCATTGCACGCGTCCATTTTCACGATCTGCTGCGCACAGCAGCTCCAGTTCGGGCACCAACGTCAATGCATGTGGAATGGCGAAGAAATTGGGTGGCGCTACATCGTAGGAGAAGCCAGCAAAGGAGTTTTGTCCCCAGACTAGGATCTGTTCGCCATGCTTTGAATATTTGATAATGCGCGCATTACAGTAGCCATCCGCCACAAAGAAATCTGCATTATTCAACACGGCCACCGCGGTAGGCTTACAGAATTTGTTCTTAATGCCAGGATGAAAGGCAGAGCCAAGGGTGAGCAATGGTTTGCCACCTGCGCCTCGTGGTGGGAACTTGAATACCTGATGCAAGGCCACATCGGTTACCCAGACATTATCCTCGGGATCGATGCTCAAACCATGGGGCATGTAAAAGCTATAAAAACAAAAGGCATACATGAAAACAGTAGCAAATGGTTGTTAATGTTGAGAACTTACAAATTTTTACCCCACGAATAAAGCACTTTGCCCGACTCGGGCTCTAGGCCGAGCACAGTGTTCTCCCTAATGGGTCCCTTGCTGCGCTCCTGATATACGTTTGAATTGTTAAACGTTGTCTGGCTCCAAATTCGATCGACTCTGTGAAATACGACGACATTGCCGGCCTTATCAAAACTAACAGCAGTGACGGCGCCCAGTTTCACATTATTCGCTGGCCAGGCGTTCTGGTAGACATAAGCTGAAAATTAAGAACAGGTATAAGAACTATAAAACAGCTTTATTTATAGCTTACTCACTTGTATTCAGTTTGGCCATCTCTGTCTTTACGTCGGTCACTTCCTGCTTGGCACGTTGAGGCCAATTTGGCTCAGCCGCACCGACACCTTTCAGCATTTGGTGCAGTCGATCGCTGTTGCTCCCACTGGCAATGGCCACATTTTGTAGATAACGTTGATTATCGACATTCTGGGAAAAGATTAGACTGTATAATAAGGTTTCTATTTCAAATTTTGCCACGGTTGCATAAATTATTCAAAGCAGTCATTTACACACACACCCACGCACTCTCACACATATGGGCACATCTCAGTGCTAGCGTGTGACGTCACAAAACAAAATCAAAACATATGTTAATTTTTTTTAACATGCAGCTAATAAACTATTGTTCTGATTTACATGCAATTTACCTCGGTTACTGCAATAGATGCTGTCAACGGACAACCACAGCACAAAAGGACGCCAATTAACGCCAGATAATTGTAACAGCTACGCACACAATTGTTATAGTTGCTAATGTCGTTTTTTTTGTTGAAGCGCGACATTGTTTTCGCGTGAATTGGAATGTTGATCGTTGTTGGCGAACTGCTTAGGCTGAGCGTCAATTCCTGTGCAATATACTCACTATACTTGTCAATACGTTTTGGAAAGAAATGATTTATGTGGTTGCAGCAGCCATTTTAACTGGTTGATTGTTTCAACAGCTGGTAAGGGTGACCAGCTGGAATTGGACAAATATGTGGTCAATTTAACGATAAATATCGAAGGTGTTTAAAAGTATCGTTTTTAAGTGAGTATAAAAACGGTTCAATATACAATTTTTATTTAGTCAGTAAACTTTTTAGAAACAGGTAACATTTGAATTGCTTCAAAAATTCAAGTAAAAAAAAAAGAAAAAAACAGAATATAAACAGTAATTAAAGCTCCCGTGACTAAAAGTGCAAACATATACATACATCAGAAGTGCTGTAAACCGCAGTTGCTGCATATACGGAAATAACATACATATATATGTACATTTACAATGAAACTTGTAAATAGTTGTGTGTTTTTATTAATAATAGCAGCTGTTGCGTATGACAGCGAATGTAGCTTTATTGCAGCGGTTTCACAACTCAATAGCTTCAGGCATGACACTGATCCCGGCGATCCTTTGTTTTTAACGCCTCTCTTGAATAATGAGTCCTTGCCCAAGGAAGAAGTGCGGAAGATGGCACGCGTTGTGGGCAAACAATTTCTAGGAGTCGAAAGTTATGCGGGTTATTTGACCGTGGATGAGGCTTACAATTCCAGCCTATTCTTCTGGTATTTTCCTGCTGAGCGGGATGCGGATAATGCACCCGTTTTGTTGTGGCTTCAAGGAGGTCCT
Organism: Drosophila navojoa; assembly: GCF_001654015.2. The sequence continues at coordinate 1,031,471 of NW_022045876.1, read as the reverse complement.
GGAGCTTCCTCGTTGATTGGACTCTTTCTAGAGAATGGTCCATTTAGGGTAGTCAATCAAAAGAAGCTACAGAAGCGAAAATATAGCTGGACTACCACACACAATGTCATCTTCATAGATAATCCTGTGGGCACCGGTTTTAGCTTTACCGATGACGATAATGGGTATGCACGTAACGAATACGATGTGGGCGAAAATCTTTATGAGGCAATAGTGCAACTCTACAAATTATTCGACTGGAGCAATTCGGCAGGCTTCTGGATCACTGGCGAGTCCTATGCTGGCAAATATGTGCCTGCGTTAGCCTATCATATCCATCAGACTCAAGCATGTGAGGATCACCAGGATAATATACCGCTGAAGGGTCTGATCATCGGCAATGGTCTCTCAGATCCTTTGAATCAACTCAAATATGGCGATTATCTGTATCAACTGGGACTTATCGATGAGAATGGCTTGGCGGAATTCCACCTCGCTGAGGCTGCTGGAGAGGATTGCATTAGGCGTGGGGACATGGACTGTGCTGCTGATGTATTCGACTCCCTAATTCTGGGCAATCTGCCAAGCAGCTCGCTATTCAAGAACTTGACGGGCTTCGGTTGGTATTACAACTATTTGCAAAGTCAGGATGAAGACTTTGTCGCACCACTTGCACGATTCGTGCAGAGAAACTCCAATCGTCGGGCAATTCATGTGGGCAGCAAGGCCTTTAATGGTATCGAGAAGGTGAAGGAGTTCATGAAGAAGGATATGATGGATACTGTGGCACCTTGGATAGAGGAGCTGTTGCATCACTACACTGTATGCATATATGCTGGGCAATTGGATATTATAGTGCCCTATCCATTAATCCGAAATTTTTTGAATAAACTGAACTTCCCATGCACCGATGAATATAAAAAAGCCCCTCGTCGAATCTGGAGAGTCGACGGAGAAATAGCGGGCTATATTAAGCAAGCTGGCAATTTAATTGAGGTATTAGTTAGGAATGCTGGACACCTGACTCCGCTGGACCAGCCCAAGTGGCTCTACGAGTTGATTAATCACGTGACTCACTATAGTGATTAAATTTTAAACTATTTACACCTGGTAAATGCTATTTAGCTCGATTGCTACGTTGAAATTCGATATAAGTTTTGTAAAACTTTGTACTATTTATATGCAATTAAAGTCATGAATATCCAGATTGTTTTGTTTTCATTTGTATGTATGGATAAGTATGTGTGAATTTCTTAGCTAAATTTATAATATAATGTTTATACTGGTGTTATCTTAATTTTAATCTTATTTCTAATTATAGAATATATTCAGTATGAAAACAAGCATCTTATCAGCTGAATATAAGCCCTGAGCCTAGTGGTTAGTGATAAAAGTCAACTCAACCAATTTTCAATTTAATGTATATTTATTGTTTTAAACTACATTTGAGCGCTTACCACTCAAAAATGTTAACATTGATTTATCATTTTACTCAAACTGGCACTGTTGGTTAACATGCGCTGTGCAGCACTAAATGGCTTCGTTTTCCAACACTGAAATGCGCAACACACACAAGCACCCCGCTTCCCGCTTTGCCTAAATGTCATTATTATTTTTCGAGTTTCATCCACAGCCACAGTGCAAATTACTGCCGCACGTTAATAAATTATAATATTTAACAATAATAATACAAACTTAAAGCTAAAACATAGCTTTAAACGTTCATCAACTTAATTTAAGTGTTAAAATAGTTCTAAAGTGTCATTAAATCGCAAAAAGAAAAAAACGAAAAGCAAATACAAATACAAAACAAAGAGCCTAAAATAAATCAAAAACCCTCTCAAGGCACGCAGCTAAGAAGAGGTCGTCGTCGTCGTTGTGCTATTTGTTGTTTTTTGTCAGCGTCACATGCGCCTCTGCCATTGCTGTTGAATAAGTTTCACATGTGCAGCTAATGTGCATACCCTATAGCTGCATTGGCCTGCTGCATGCAAACTAAAGTACAAAAATACATTGCGAAGACTTTAAAGGTGAGTGCGCGGCATCAATACAGAATATACCAGCAACAACAACAAAAATTGAAACTGTTATGCCATATGCGACAGTGGCGTAGTCTAACGGGGGCCAATGGACGGCAGAATGAGTCGAGCGGACGAGTGAGCGAGAACCTGATTTGATCAAATTGCAGCTGCATTTTATCGAATTTCAACTGTAAAAACAACCACAATATAAGAAAAACTAGAAAAGTGCAACAAGACATTTAGATATATGGTATATATGGGCAATTGGTAGGGTGCATGCAGCGAAAGGCATAACTCCCTTTTGGTGGTTGCAATTCGCCCCTTCTTCCTTCTGCCTGTCACAATTTGATTTAGGCACGTCGCCTTGTCTCGCTCTCCGTCTCCGTCACCGTCACCGTCTCCTTTTGCTTTTACTGCTACTTCTACTTCTACTTCTTGCGCTGCTGCATTGCATTTTAAATTGCAGTTTACATGTTGCTAAAAACTCCGCGCACAATTGCAAGACAAAGAGACACCATTTGTTTGCATTGTGTTGCCAATAAAAATATTTGCATTGTGTTAACGCGCTCTTTATCAACCATTGCAGCTGTGCAGCGACAACAACTGAACTGACTGAGGATCAAGCAGGATCATGCAGCATCATGTGCATGCGACTCGGGCAGCTCCACACTTACGGCATCACAGTCATCTGGCGATGCCGTTTCCCAGCATGGAGCAACAAATGTTGAGCACACTAATAGCAACTGCACCAGAACAACAACAGCAACAGCAACAACCACAGCAGCAGCAACAACAGCAGCCGCCGCCGCCACCGCAACGGGAACATGGACGGTAAGGAAAGCTATGTATGATGGAGGCAATGCTCTTAGCTTATTTGGGTAAAGACGCCGTCTTGTCTAGGCTCTTGGTCTTCTTTCTTACGTACGTTGCGGCAATTATGTTAATTCCTGTCACTGACAATCGCCTGTGAGACTCATCATCCCATTTTCTCAACTCATAAATTATAATTTCAGTGGCTCTTTGTTCTTTAGCGCTCAGCATGACTTCCGCTCGATAACGGGTTTTCCAGCGACAACAGCAACAACATCGGCAGGCTACAATTATCCTTGACGTTCCTTAGGATTCGCCAGTTTCTCTCATTTTATTTTTTTTTATTTCATTTTTTGCTCAGTTTGTCGCCTTTTGTACGATCAGATGTTTCGCTCAGAGTTCAACCTAATCGACCCGCCGCCAGTTGCTCTGCAGTCGCTGTTTGTCTCGCATCCGCTGCGAACGTTTCGAAGTTAACGTTTTGTTTAATGCTAAAGCATGTAAAAGACTTGTGTCAGGTGATGATGCGAGCACTATTACTAACTAAATGCTTGATAACTGCATTACAAAGTGAGCAATTACCTGGCGAATCTATTCACAGTGAGTGTGAGAGAGCGCATTTGCCTAACAATGAGTTCGGGCAACAGTTGAGGAAGTGCAGTGTGACATGTGACTAATTGATTAACATGCGAAAAGTTTTGATCTATAATCAATGCTTCAAGTATTGTTGTATAACATTCTTGCAGATTCTCAGACCTTTAAGGTCTGTCAAGTAAAAAGCTGTCTAAAAAGTTTCTCTGAAATCGCATGGAATTTCATAAAATTGTTAAATTTTTTTAAAAATGATATGAAAAAGATGGGTTCATATACATACTTGTGTAGTGCTTAAACTTTTACTTTTTTAGAGAGAATTCAAATTGTATAAGGAACGAATACTCCCTAAAAGCAGTCTGTCTTAAATACTTGATTAAAAGAGCACGTCGACAGCAAATTTGTAATCAAGTAAGATATATAAAATGTCCTTTAATTATCACATGCAATCATCATTTTAGATTCATGTATTAAATGCAAAAGTTGGGGATTTGTCCCAGTGTCAAGCATCTTATATGAATACTATCTTCTTCGAAAACTAACTTCTGTTCCACTAGAAAGTTTCCGAACAACTGCTGTAAATTTTATAAAATATCAACTACAAACAGTTTTGCATCCTGCCTAATTTCACAATATTTTTAAATAATCCAATTGAGAAATGCATTCAGTTCCGTTTCCTGTTTATTTAAGCACTGCAGTTCAGTTAAACCGCTTTGTTTATGCTCAACTCGCTGTGATAATTTCCTAATAGATTTAACAATTGCAAATTAACTCGACCAGTGAGTGCCCAATGCACAGAGGTTTATTGGCCAAGAAGTGGTCATCCACAGATTTGCCGGATTTCCATGTGTAAGCCCATTCTCTCTGTCTTCCTCGCTCTCTCTGTCACTCCCTCTCGTTCTCTCTCTCCTTGGCTCTATCTAGCTTTTGGGTAGGTGCGTCTCAATTGAAGCTGACAGTTGGCGAAAAATGACACGATGCGTAAAAGAATGCGGCTTTTGTGCTTTGTTAGGGATTTCTGCCATTGTTCAGGCCTTACCGCTGTTGTCTGTCGCTGCAACAACAACAACAACAACAACAACTAGGGCCATGGCGCAAAGGGTGAACCGCTGCGTTGCCTTTGACCGTGTGTTTTCTTTTTGTTTTGTTATTTTTGTTTTCGATGGCCACTCAATATGGCATTTTATGTACTTAGCCCCAGCACTCTGTGCGCGCTCGAGCAGTTCAAGTTTATCATTTCACAAGTTTAGAATAGTTAGAGAAAACCAAAAAGTTCGAGAAAATGTTTGCGAATGTGTTAGAATATGGAATAGATTGAAGAATGAATGGATTATTATTTAAATATTAATTCTATAAAATATATTTTAGAGCATACTAATATTAAAAGTCAGATTAATACGAAATATGTTTTAAATGAATTTTCATAATTTTTGTTATTTCAATTCATTAACCTTTATAGTTTTTTCCTTTTTTTTTTTTGCTTGTTTGTTTTAGTAGAATAAACATTTATCAGATAGGCTTTGTATTGTAATATAAGATTTTGTTCACAAATGTTTTTTTCAGAATTCAGATAATTCCGTAAATTCTATATAAGAGTTGAATGTTTTTACCGTACTTTTGAAGTTGCAGGTGTTGCAAAATTTTTAGAGGGGTCTTCTGAGCCCAAACAGAAATTCGTCGAGTATTTACAGAACTGTTTCATTATAGGGTATAGACAAGTATAATTATGCTGGAACAGAATTTTTGATATCAAAATTATGGTGAACAATTGATGCGAATCCTTGAGATTATTTAGCAAATGCTGATGTTTCTTTTATCAAAGCCATCCATTACATTTTATACACTCTTGCAGCCTGAATCATCATCATCATCAGCAGCAGCAGCAGCAGCACCAGCATCATCATCATTCGCATCACTGCGTCGCACCGCAGCAGCAGCAGCCGCAATTGAATGCTGCATATCACAACAACAATAGCAACAGTAACAACAACAACAACAACAACAGCAACAATACCAATAAGAACAACAACAATAGCAATCAAATGCAAAAAATACGACAGCAACATCAACATCTCAGCAATGGCCATTTAGCGAATTGCAATCAAGCACCGCCGCCAGCAACTCCACAGGGCTTCAATCATCCAACGGCGCTTGGTTATGGCCAGCTGCCACATCACATGGCACATTTGGGCAGCTATGCGTCACAGCCACCGCCGGCGGCGCTGCAGAGCGGCAAACAGCCGCATTACTACGTGAGCAATGCCAAGCCCTCCAAGTACAGCAATGGTGCCAACAATAATAGCAACGCCAGCAATAGCGGGAGTGGCAACAGCAGTAGCTATGCCCATTCATCGAAAACCATTCTGCAGAACACCTATCGTCCGGCCAGGATCAATGGGCAGGCGTGCGGCTCAGCCACAGAGCCAGTAGCGACAGTTGCTGCGGCAGCGGCAACAACAGCGCCAGCTCCTGCTCCTGCTCCTGCTCCTGCTCCAGCAGAACTATCGCAGCGCATTGTGGCCAGAGGCAGCAATAGCGATAACCATGTCCTGGCCAATGAGGAGATCTGTGAACTGGCGCCAGACGTGGCGCCCAATTGCTGTGAGCCATCAACGCAATCCGCAGCGCAGACGGACGATTGCAGCAACAGTGCCGAGCATATGGATGCCGCTGGCACGTTGTCCAATGAGGATGGCAGCGCGGGGCGCAATGGCAAGGACAAGACGCCCATGTGTCTGGTCAACGAGCTGGCCAGGTACAACAAGGTGAGTAGCTAAAGTCTGTGAGTATGTAGAGAAATACTCAGATCATCTTTGTGTGCCCCACAGATCACGCATCAATATCGCTTGACGGGCGAGCGCGGTCCGGCCCATTGCAAAACCTTCACAGTAACCTTGAAGCTGGGCGAGGAGGAGTACTCGGCCGATGGTTTCAAAATCAAGAAAGCCCAACATTTGGCCGCCTCGAAGGCCATCGAGGAGACCAAGTACAAGCATCCGCCACCAAAGATACGCCGCAACGATGAGAACAGCTCGACGCGCACTCACATCACGCCCACCGTTGAGCTGAATGCGCTGGCCATGAAGCTGGGCCAGCGCACCTACTATCTGCTGGATCCGACGCAAATGCCGCCTGCCGAGCAAATGCTTCCACCCGAATATGCCACATCGTTATTGCCTACCCCGGCGCCTGGTCTACCGCCACCGCCCCCGCCGCCATTCGCATTGCGTCGCAACGCCAACGGCAGCTACGTGCTGCCAGCTCCGCCCATGCATCCGCATCATGTGGCGATGCAGACGCAACGCGCCATCTACGGCCATCAGCGTCCGTATGCGCCGAAATATCAGTCACGCTTTACTTTGGCACCGGCGCTGGGGCCGCATATGCTGGCCGGGCCGCATGGGCCCTATGCGCCCGCCCTGCCCGTGACGCCGAGCAAGATAACCCTGTTCGTGGGCAAGCAGAAGTTCGTGGGAGTGGGTCGGACACTGCAGCAGGCCAAACACGATGCGGCGGCGCGAGCGCTGCAAGTGCTCAAGACGCAGGTGAATAGCGCAACAGAGGAGGCGCTGGACGATTCCATGGATGAGGGCGACAAGAAATCGCCCATTTCGCAGGTGCACGAGATTGGCATCAGGCGCAACATGACGGTGCATTTCAAGGTGCTGCGCGAGGAGGGCCCGGCGCACATGAAGAACTTCATCACGGCCTGCATTGTGGGCTCCATTGTGAGCGAGGGCGAAGGCAATGGCAAGAAGATATCCAAGAAGCGTGCGGCGGAAAAGATGCTAGCCGAACTGCAGAAATTGCCACCGCTTACGCCCACCAAACAGACGCCCATGAAGCGCATCAAAGTGAAGACGCCCGGCAAGGGCGGTGCGGCAGCGGCGGCAGCTGCCACAGGCATGACAGCTGTCGCCATCACACCGCTCGCCAAGCCGGAGCGACGCAAGCGCTTGAGTGCACACCAAAAGGAGAAGTCAACGGCGGACCAGGATGATGCCGAGAATCCCATCACAAAGCTCATACAACTGCAGCAGACGCGCAAGGAAAAGGAGCCCATCTTTGAGCTGATCGCCAAGAATGGCAACGAGTCGTGTAGGCGGCGCGAATTCGTCATGGAGGTCACAGCCAGCGGGCGCACAGCGCGCGGCACGGGCAACAGCAAAAAGCAGGCCAAACGTAGCTCCGCCCAGGGTGAGTTGAAGTTGATTAAGAAATGCATGACGTATGCTAATGCCACCTCTTCCGTTTATATATGTAGCTCTGCTGGAATTGCTGGAGAGTACGGAGCACAGCGTTGGGGAGATGGAGCATGTCGTGGACCATAATGTGCCGACAGTTGCAACGGCAGCTGTGCCGGCAGCTGCGCTCACTATGGAGCCAACTGTCGGCCTCGAGGTGCCCATGGTCTCAACGCCTGTGGGTCCAGTGCCCGGCATTCTAATACTGCGCCAAAACAAGAAACGTAAGTGAATATTTCGTGTGGATGTGCATTACGCTCTTACTTAATTCCACTTTCACACAGCAGCGAAGAAGAAAGATGCGGTGGTTGTGGTCAAAGCCAACATGGAGACAGTTAAGGAGAAGGAGGTCAAAGCAGAGGCTGCACCAGCTGCAGGGGACAAGACTGCTCACAACAGCAACAGCCACACAAACATTAACAATAGTAACAACAACAGCAACACCAACAACAACAACAGCAGCATCAATGAGTGTCATGAGGCGGCTAATGAAAGCAGCCTGAACACCTCGTCAGGCAGCAATACGAGCGGCGTCAGCAGCAACAGCAGTAATGCGCCTGGAGCCAGCAGCAATGCCAGCGGCGGTGGTGGTGACGGCAACAACAATGCTGGCGGCGGTGCAGGCAGCGGCGGTGGCGGCGGCAGTGGCAGCGGCGGTGGTGTGCATATGAAAGAGCAGCTCATATATCTTAGTAAATTATTGGATTTCGAGGTAAGTGGTGCAGCTGAAATATATACATATATATAGCGCTAGAGTGAAAGTAACGCCTCTCTCCCCATCTCTATGACAGGTCAACTTTTCGGACTATCCCAAGGGTAATCATAGTGAGTTTTTAACCATAGTCACGCTCTCGACAACGCCGCCGCAGATCTGCCATGGCGTGGGCACGAGCTGCGAGGAGTCACAGAATGCAGCCGCACGCAATGCACTCAAAATCCTAAGCGAACTGGGCCTGAATAATGCCAAGAAATAAGCCAAACTAATCAACTGCAATTTATGTATTCTTTTTATTTTTATTGCTAAATAGCAAAGAGAAAAATGCAAAAAAAAAAAAATCACCCGTCCACAAATCAAACCTAAAAAAATTAAAAACAAAGTAAAACGTAAAAGAAGAGTAGAGAAAAAAAAACCGAAAGAAATAAACAAACGCTGTGTGCAAGAATGAAAAAAGAAGAAGATTATTAAAGAGAATGTATGCAAGAAAAGCAAAAACGAAAGGAAATCAAAGCAAGAAACAGTAATTTTTGAAATAGTAAATTATTAGTTAATACCTATTTATTTATTTATGTGCAAGTGTGCGCAATGTGCATTGTTTATTTGAATATTTGTTTTATATAAATACAATGCGCAGGCTGCATAAACTGCAGCTATATTATATTTAATTTATTTGTTGTTTAAAAATGTTATTGAACAGAAAACTGAAGCTGAAACTGAAAAAAAAAAAAAAAAACAAACAAAAATGAGAGCTATAACTAAACACAAACAGAACTAAATAAATTATCAATTAAAATGTATAATATTGCAGCATACACACACACACACACACACTATAAATTAAATATATTTATATATATTTAAGATGAACGCTCATTAGGCACTTGAATTGAATTGATGAACAAATTGTATTAAACAAAACTAAATATTTATTAACTGCATGCGGCTGTTGAGAGGCTTATGCAGTGCTTTCAAAAAATAAATACAAAAATTTGTTTGCCACATATCTAAAAAAAAAAAAATGAAAGACTAGAAAAACAAAATTTGTAAACTGCACACGCTTGTGAAAATTTTTAATTTATTTTTTCAAAGCCAGTAAAAGGAGCATAAGAACTGCCGCTGCTTGTGGTAAAAATGTATGATGGAACTCGTCGAATAATGAATCTATATAATACTATTATTAATAATACTATATATATATATATAAATGTAACAAAATATATATATGTGTAAGCCTGAACAATAATTACAACGATCAAGCAACTAATTGTGCAGCTAAACAAATTTCTTGCCCACTTTTGCATTCACAAATTCCCGATTTTCATGATCATTATTTTGTGGATTGCAAATCGGAAGCTTGCGATTTGTTGCAGCCCAATTGAGTGCCACAATTTGTGGCAATCGAATGGCTTTGCTGTGAATTGTGGCCAATTGTGGCGGAAATTGTTCGCTTGTAGTTGATAATGAAAAAAATACAATTTACATAATCGTTAATTATTATAATTAAATGTTTAAAAACCATTTTGTAAATGCTCAGTTTTTATTCGTTTCGGCATTTGGCTTACCAAAGAAACTGAGCATCTTTATGAATAGCGTGTTGTTTAAATGTTCACCCAGTTTGGTTATTGTTTAACTTATGTTTTATTACACAACAATTCTTTACTTTACCATAAAAAAGAAAAACATACACAGACTCAGATAAACAGTTGATATATTCGCATGTTATGAAATGAAATTCTTTGTACAATAGTTTTTAATGAAATAATTAATTTGCCCAGTAAACAGCACAGATTAAGCGTTAAGTTGCATTATGTCAAATTGTATTTTGTGAAAAACAATTCTCGTCTCGCAACAATGTGCATGCTTTAACTAGAAACACAGATGAAACAACTAACTTAAAAAAAAAAACACTAAATAAAACTAAAAAATATATATATGGCAGAAATCGTATGAAATAATAATGAAAAACAAGAGTCTTAAGTCTAAGCGATTTATATAAACACTTTTAATAACACATCCAGTATTAAAACATAAAAATAATTAACAAACGCAGACACATAAATCAATAATAAGTAAATATATATTAAATATAAAAATAAATAATACGAACAAAATCTTAAATCATGCACATTGTTTGCATGCGTCGTACCCCACTCTTCCTCAACTGCCCTCACATTTTGTTAGAAGATTTTGCAAAATTAAAAGGAACACACTAAATTAAATAAAAAAAGAAAAAACACTAAACTAAAATTCTTGCAAAATCTTCACAAAAAAATTAATAAGTAGTATAATAATATAATATATATAATATAATATTGTACAACTCTATTTATAATGAAGGAAACCAACTAATCTGTTCATTAAGACCAAATACAAAACAAAAACGAAAATCAAGAAGTTGTGAGTACAGCTAATCTACATTTATTAACTTTTAAGCAACAAGAAAAACAATAAAACGTAGAAAATGAAGAAGCACAAGGTGTTGAGAAGAGGAACAACAAGAAGTGTTAGTGTTAAACGGTAAAAAAAAGTCTTGTCTTTTGTGCGAAAAGAAATACCTAAAAGAAATTACAAACTATATGACTATATGTAAAATGTAATACTTGTAATAAACATTCAAATAAAGTTGAAAATGGTCTTTGATTTTAATAGAGCTGTCTTTTTATAAATATTAAATGGGTAGAAAATGGGACAAACATATTATTTATAATAATTAAAAAAAAAAGAATTCTTAAAATACTTGGAAATAACTCAAACCAACAAACCTATCCAGTTGTGTATGAAATTCGATTATTATTATTTTATTATACATAATACGAGCCACCGAATTGTTTTTTATTCAAGCTAAACTTCATAAAACTTTTATACACACCCAATTTTTTTTGTTTTGTTAGGGAGTTTGTGAAATGTATCTATAAAAATCTGCTGATTTATAAACTGCAAAGTCTTGAATTTATGGCACCTCTTAATGTAAGCCATAAAAAATCCGACTTATGTAATTGATAATAAAAATTAGTGAAAATTATTTCTAAATTCACAATCAAATTTGGTGACAGCTCGAACACGCGGAAGGCTGAACAAAGAGCTGGCGAGAGAGGTGAAAGGGGGGCGAACAATTAACGCATCTTAATTTGACGAACATTTCACAATTTTGAAACTAAACGTTGAACGTTGAAACGTTTTCCATAATTGATATGCTTATTGGCTGCGATATAGATTATAAAGATTATCTGATTGCCATGACTAATATCGCAAAATATTTTAATTGACGTTGTTATCGGGTAGAGAAAGAGAGAGAGAAGGAGGGAGAGAGAGAGAGAGAGAGGGAGAGAGAGGGTGAATAAAATAGAGATAGAGGAAGGGAAAGAGGGAGAGATGACAAAAAGAGAGGGGAAAGAGACAGAGAAAGATAGAGGCAGAGAAAGAGACAAAGAGCGAGGGAGGCAGAGACCGATCTGAACTTCTTCACAAGAAGAAGGATAATGTATATATAATATATTTTAAAAGTATTTCCGACTACAATTTACTATTTTTCGAAGATTACAGTTCCAACTACGACTCTCTTTAAATTATTCAAAATATTCTTAATAACAAACACAAATTGCTTAAATAAATTGAATAAAGCATAAAAAATGTCTGCTTATTAAATAATAAACCACTCTAGACTGTATTGAGTCACTGATGTCTGTGATAACGCTTACAGCATCAAAATGAATTCAGATCCATTAATATTACAATACATATTGTTTTTCTAACTTTTGAATATATTATGTATGTATTTGAGCAAATAAACATATTCGTTCCAGATTTCCAGTAATACCCATTGCGTCGCTGGGGCTTGGCCCCTGTTACGGCGCTCCGATCTGATCGATTGCAACTAAATGTGGAGTGGAGGTAGGCGCGCCGCTTGCAGCGCCTCATGCTCGTTGTTTCACTTTCTCCGCTGGCATTTTGTGTTTTGGCTAGCGATTAAAATACAAGAAATTGTTGCTTGGTGGCCAAATGCATAATCAAAACATAAACTTAAATAAATGCCTTTATGCACATGCTAGCCACGATCTCTGCACTGCTCCAGCTTCCAACAACCAATGCGAGACCCGGCTAAAAAATAATATGAAAAAAAAAAATCAAAGCGCTGTCCGCGCATTTGCATATGCGAAGCGACTGCACAGATGCGCAGCCGGCTAAATGCTCTACCTGTGCGCGTGTGTATGTGTGTGTGAGTGTGGAGAGTATGTGTGCGTGTGTGTGATTAATTTATGGCGCTGATAATAATCCGGAGCCGGCAACGCCAAGCTACAGCGTGTGATTATGAAATTTGTGTGTGTTTATTTTTTTTTTTCGCCAAAAGAAATCAATAATACGGCGGAGGAGTGAAAGATGTGAAAGACGTGAAAGATACGAGACGAGAAATTAACATGTGTTTGTCAGCGCCGGCAAAGACATTAGTAATCGCATACCCACACACACACACACACAGACACACACACACCAGATATATAACCCTATATATGATGTAATAGGCATTTGAATTTGTCAGCATGCGCGGGAATTGGGTTTTTGGTTTTGATTTTAGTCGAGAGTTTTTGGGTTTTTGGAATTTCTTCTGGTGCGGAAATGGAAGTTGAACTTGTTGTAATTAAAAACCAAATGCTAACTATGAATTTAAACGACATTTTTGATGCATCGTCTACATATAAATATCGATTTTTATATATATTTTTTGTTGTTTGTTATATAAAATGGGAATTTGAGTGTTTTTTTTCGTTTACTTTACAAGCAGAAAATTTTAAGGCGTTAGCCAAATGAAAGTGAAACTTTTTTCTACCACAAACTGGAATATCTATACATTTCTTTTTGATGCGCTTCTTCGTCTTCTTCTTCTCGTTCGATTATAACATTTTTGTTGATGCGCGCTTTGGCTAATTTTAGGATTTTGATTTAGGTTTGGATTTTGATTTATCTGCATGTCTGGCTTAAAGCTATTTATCTACTGATAATTTTGGGCTTTGACAAGCATTTAGAAGCACATGCCCATCCGTCTGTGTCGGGCTATGGGATGCCTATCGCTTGTAATCGTTTGAAGCTATCGTTTGATAATAAGTCTTGGCTCAGCTGCGTGCGGCTGCATTTCTGTATTGGATTAGTTTTTGGCCTGGCGTGACCCGCATCATCATCATTTTGTTGAGCTGCATGCGCTCAAATTTCTTTTAATCATGTCTAATGAGCTGGCAGCTGGAGCCACCTGCTGCGGGTATTTGGCATTGTAGATGAAGTTTGGCAGGATTGGTGGGGAGGACATATTGGGCATAGATGGAAGATGTGATTGATATGCTACTCTCTTCACATCAGCTCTATATTATAAATATAAGCTTAAAGTTTTGGTTCTTAGGCATTATAGCATATATGTAAACTTAAACTTAAGGAAATTATTAAACCAACCAAGGATGAATAGGATATTATAAGAATAAAGGGTATATGTTAAAAGAGTATTAAACATATATATTTTCTACCATAATATATAGCACATGCCTAATATATTATTTATCGTATAAACTTATACTTTAGAAATTCTTGATACACTTTTCGCATAAATCCAAGATAAGCTGCAAAAGTAAGTCCATTGCTCAATAAGAAAACTTGCCTAAAAAGAGAAAAGAAATAAAATAATATGAATAATAGTTATAATTATAAAATAATAAAATATATATTTTTTTATTTTTAATTATTATTATTATTATTTTTTTTTTATTTGCAATTTGTCTTGTACAAAACAATAAAATATGAATCTAGAGTATTTCAACTCTGACATGCCTCTCCAGACCTTTCCACATCTCTCCCGCTTTCTCTCTCTCTCTCTCTCTCTCTCTCTCTCTCTCTCTCTCTCTCTCACTCTATTACGCTGATGAATGCTGTGCTTGCGTGTGTGCATGGCCAGAATATGAATTATTTATCTCAATTTGATTGTGCCTGAGTTTGCCTTCAGCCAGTAGCAGTTTGCCTAATGTGCTCACATTTGCATTTCTGTACGTAATTTGGATGCTGTTTGGCTGTTGGTTGGCTTGCCAAATGATTGACTCGATTGCATGGTTGTTTCTGGTGCGTGTCTATGTTTCCTTTGTGTCTTGCTCAAATGTCTCGGGCGACCCTCGTTTCATAGCTCTTTACATGTTTTCCAAATTCCAAAAAATACTTCATCTTCTCTACTTCCATGTTAACTTTGAAATTGTCTGTGTGTTTTATTTTTAATTTAATTAATAGCGATAAAAAATGTCTTGTTGTTAAAGGTCAACTTTAAAGCGAAAAATCTGAAATTGTTCATGAAACAGATAAAAATAAAATACAAAAATAAAGAAATAATGAAGTGAATAATCTTTGATTAAGTTAGCGTAGCTACATTTTAACTATGTTTATTTTATAAATTGCCTATACATTAATTTCTTCTTCTTCGCCGTCTTCTGAAATTTGAATAATTAGTGCGCTTAAATATATAATAAACACTATAATTATGAAACGCATGCAGGAAGCGAATTACAATAAGCAGAAAGAGAAAAGAAACTTTAGATAAATAAAATCAAATAAAATAAAAAACTAACGCACCCACATTCGCATAATTAATAAGATCAATTTATATATATATACACATATATATATATATATATATATATATATATGTATGCATGGACTTAAATTATGCCTAAAATATGTGTGAAGTGCCAACAATTGGATTACTTTTGAATTGAAGTACAGTGAAGCACTTGAATGGAGAACAGAGCAGCAAGCTCTTAGCTCACTCGGTAGGCGGTCTAGCCAGCTCAGCCAGCTCAGCCAGCTCCTAGACTTCTTCTTTATTTTTTTTCCTTTAGCAGACAATCAACAGTATCATTAATTTCAATATCGAACTGAAAAATAGAGAAATAAGTTTTGCTACAAGTGCTTGCATAACGATTATTTATATACATACATATATACATACATATATAGGTATATCTCCCTCGCACAGGTATTTTGCATAAAAACGAATGTCTAGCGATCAATCGATCGATCTATCTATCCATCTATAGTTATGTGTACGACTGACGGATGCCACGAAATATACTAATAATAAAGAAACTCATTTATATAAAAGCAGCACGTGAATGCTTTTGTTTGAATGCAAGCAAAATAATACCCTGGAAATGTGTTGAAGTGGGTAGATGCGTTAATGTCTAAAGAAAAACCTTCTATTATTGAAATAGATTATAAAATTAGCTGCGTTGCGCGCAACTGATAGCATAATACTCATTCACGCTCTAGAAAAAACCTTAAATAGATTTAAAACTCTTTATCAATTTGTCATGCAATCATTTTGAGGCCCACCTATAGGCGTGCCTAAGTGGGTCAATTATGATCGAACTGCACAGCTTTGCGGACACAGCTCTAAATGTGTTCAAGATATAATGAATATTACGATTGGCCTGCATACAGTTGGGAAGAAGCAAGGGAATGGATAGATGAATACTTGAAAAATAATAAATAAATAAATATCTAGTATATCCTTGCATGCAATCTGGAATTTTCCTTTATAGATATGATGTGACTATACAAGAAATTTCGATTTTAGTCCTAACAAAACTTTCATATTTATAAAATATGCTAAAAAGAAGCTACTGATAGATCTACAGAGAGATAGAGAGACAGAGCTATAAATAGATAAGCAGATACTCTAATGGATAAGGCAAAGTTTTCTACATTAGAGGCTTATAATAATAATACAAAGATAAGATTTTACTAAAAAAAAATATATATATATATATACAGGGCAATTGCAATGCTCATACATCCAATTAGTTATATTTGCGAATTTTTTGCACTCTTCCAATATATATGTATGTACACCCCTATTATTTTTTGGTTTATTTTAAACGGATTTGTCAATAGAGAAGAAGATGAAGAATGACAAATTTGCCAATAAAAGAAAACATATGAAGTGTCATGTTTATAGATAAGGCACACAAAAGAGCTGAACAAAAAAAAAAAATAATAAGAAGAAGAAGCAGCGCAGAAAACATTCAATTTAAACAAAATAAAGTAAAATAAAATAAATAATCAAACACAATGGTTTGAATTGGTCTTAATGGCAATAATCATGGTAATGAGAACTGAAGCGTGCATAATTAAATTGCGCTCACTGTTTTTTTTTTAATTTTTTTTTTTTTATTGATGACGCTGCCCAAAGAATGTGATTATAAGTAAGGAATAATTGTATAATAGATAAATGTATATGCTGCTGCTGTTACTGTTATTGTTGTTGCTGTTGTTGTTGTTGTTCCCTTTGTCGTTCCATCTATTGCTGCGAAAATTGTTGTCGTTCCATCTATTGCTGTCCAAATCTGATATGCTGCAGCTCCTGTGCATAGTCGGCAGGAGCCCAGTTGCCAAAGAGCGCATCGCCCATGGCTATATAGGCACGGAATAGAGTGTTAAAGTTGACAACGGGCTTGTCCTCCGGCTCCTCGTCGTACTCGGCTGCCACGTGTTGTAACAAGTTGAGGCATAGCAGAGCCGTTAGGGCCAGCAATAAACAATGACTGTGTAGCTGCCACATGCTCGAGCAATTCCAATTGCAATATCAATTGCAGCTGCGGCTTTTATAGCGCAATTGCATGTGCCAATTGGGCCTAGTGTTGTCACAGTTGGCCACAGAACAACACCATCAAATATTGTTGTTAAAACATCAACAAGCGGATCAGGGGCAATCGATGCTTAAATAGACACATTTCTATGCTTGTTCAGTGGAGGAAGCAGCAGCAGCAGCAGCGGCAGCGCCAGACATGACATGGCACAGCCAACGCCAACGCCAACGCCACAGCCAGAGCCCCAGTGCCACCTGCTGCCATTAATCATGCTGGCCAAAAAGCCAAGTGCAGTCAGTTAATTGCCTTAGCCAAGTGGCTTTAATTGATCGCACGAGCTTTTGTTTAATTATAAAATGACTTTACATTTGGGTCACACGATACTCAAACGCATTTTCAAATGCGGAAACTATCGAGCCCCCACCACGTAGCACCCAAAAACCCTACTATAACGATCGACCCTCCTCTGGCAGGAGCCTTGAAAGCCAAGCGCGATATAATAAATTATTTATTAGCATATTATACTAAATATAATAAATTTTGCAGTGCTCGGTGTCGCATTCTTCTGAAATACATTTTGTTGCCTGCTTTTGGCCAAGTCGTGAGTCGTGAGAAAGATGCTTGGCCCAATGAAAATGAAAGTCAACTTCCCATCGGCCAAAAGGGGCACAAGAAATGCAGTTTTATTTTTAAATATGTTGCTGTGGCAGCAACAGCAGCTTGTCACCGGTTTACAACCGGAGCAACAACAGCAACAGCAGCAGCAGCATCTTCAACAACAACAACAATAAACAGCAGCAGCAGCAACAACAGCTTCATCATCAGCTCACATAATACGCAATCGATTGTTATTTTATTTTATTTCGTTTTGTCTTGGCGTTTTGTGTGTGTCTTCTTCTTTTACGCATATTATAAGACAGTTGCTGGCGCTGCCAAATATTTGGATATCTTTGGCTTTCCAGTTCAGTTCAGTTCAAGTTCGCGTCTCGAGCGGTTAAGTTTCGAGTTAACGCGTCAACCGGCCAAATTCAAATTCCCCTACATATAAAACAAAATCAAAACGCGTCCAGCTGCAGGACTCTGAAAGGATATTAGCTCAAGCTGGATTATTATTTTGTGCTGCTTCGTTGATTTGTGAAGTTGTCTTTAAAAAAGTGTTTGGAAAAAAAAAACGAAAAGAAAAGAAAAAGTCAAATACAGTGAAGTATTTAAATAATTATTTAAGGTAAATGAAATTGTGCATGGAACTAAATCGAAAAAATGAAATAAATTTATACACAACAAAAACAAAACTTTATGTAAAACTCTGTGAAGTGTGCAGAATACAAAGAAATCACTTGAGGACAAAATCAAAATTTAAAAGAAATTTAATTTTTTAAATGTTAAAAAAATAAGCCAATTAATTTGGATTCGATTTGAGTTTGGATGGCTACGGCAAATTGTAACTTTGCTTAAATTTAATTTATATTAAACTATAAAAGAAAGTTATATATTTATTTTTTGTGATGTAAATGCATGGCATAACTCTTAATATATTTAATAAATTTAAAAATGTGAATAAGCATTTGGTTATATAATACATAATATCTATTTATATAGACACATAAAATAATAACAATTTTTATATATTTTTATTTTAATATATTTTTGGTTTTGATTCTGATTTAAATCATATAAATTAAAAAGAAATTATTTTTATATATTTTAAAATTTAGTCAATTTAATATATTTTTATATATTTATAATTATATTATTTTGTACAATTTTAATATAGAGTTATATTTTTTATTCACTTAGAGCCATTAGATTTTTTTGCTTAATTTAAATACTTGATATATATAGACAGTATAAACATTTTTATTTTAATAGTTAAAAAAAAATTGTTATTGCCTTCCTTTAAAATTAATTTGTTCAATTATCAGCGAGCAAAAAAATTAAAAATTCAAATATTTATCAAAAATATAGGATATATATTTAATAAAATTAGGACAGTTCAATCCAAAAAAATATGCAGCTCAACAGGTAGATAAGTCATGAGGCCTCGCTTAAGTCTAAAAATAGTATACAAGCTTTATAAATGTCAAAAAAAAAATATAGAACAAAAAAAGGTATATAAGCTAAGCCATAAAAGTGCCTCAATTTGTAACCCCTTGCCACACATTTGATATCAGCCCACACCAATTAATATCATAATGCCAGCCATTCAGGCTGATGTTCTCATTAATGAAGATAACCAGCGCAATGTGAATCATCGCAGAGAGAGAGAGAGAGAGAGAGAGAGAGAGAGAGAGAGAGAGAGAGAGAGAGAGAAATAATGTGAATTCATATAAAGTCAAAGCATTTATCAAGCAGCCAAAGGCAGAGATTCTTCTCACATCTGACAGCGACTCAGAGTGTAAAAATGGCCAAGATATTTATCAAATAGAAGAGCCAGCTTGTAAGTCGCTCAATAATTAGTCAACACACCTTCGACTGTCTGCACTTGATTGTATTGTAAATTTGCTAAATTCTTACAAATGAAGCCAACATTGCTCAACAATTGAAGCTGGCTGTTGAAAGCAATGCGGATACAGAATCGATGATGGTTAGACACAATGCGATCAGCACTATTTGAAGTGGGCCACATTTTCAGCTTGTGTTACGCACTCAATTAACGTCAGTTTCGGCCATAATGACAGCCACTTGGGCTCGGGCTGCGGGCCAATAGACCAGCATCTATGTGAAAATCCCCAATACATACAAGTACATCATATCAAGAGAAATACATTTATTTCTATATTGTGTTTAGCTATTATTGTGCACACTTCACGCTTGATATCATTGAAGTAGACTCGTTTCGTTTGGGGCATATCCTTAAGCCCAGCTTCAGAAATTCCCATTTGATGACGTACAGGTTGGCTAATTATAGAAATTCTATAATTAATATAAATAATATATATATATATATATATAATATATAAATAAAAAATAAATTTGTTTTTGTAGCTGTATGTTTATTTAAGCTGCAGATCTTAAACAAACAAGTGAAATAGATATTTTGAGATGTCATCCTGTTGCTCTTGAGAGCTGAATCTGAGAAGTTGAGAAGTTGCTTATGATTTTCTATCAAAATGAGTTCGTCAGAGTCTAAAGTAAAGCGAAACCTGTTGTTAAACAAATGAAGGAATCATTTTTGAAATATACGATATAAATATTAATTTATATATCAATTACCTGATCGACAGAATATATATATTAGAGAATCCTGGCTGAGGCCTCAAGTTTCTGCTCCTTAAAGTTAAGAGAAACACTTGCTAGACAAAAACTATGAGAAAATCTTCTAGAAAATGAAATACAAATATTTATATGTATGTAAATACATCAACAATTCTATTTACATAATCATGACCAGAGATCCTTAAGCTCATGCCGTCTGCTTAAGATTTGAAGAACTTCCAATAGGCTGACTCTGACAGTGAAGTGGTATTTCTCTCACGGCATATCCCAATCAGATTGCTATAATTAAATTCTAAAGTAAAGCGAAACCAGTTGCTAGACAGTGACTGCGGGCACATGGAGATATCGTTTAAATTGTATTTAAGATTTATGGTTGCGATGCGCCAAAACGTGCTGCTAATTTATTGCCAGGCGAGACAAGAAATCGATATAGCAAATGGAAAAATCAAAAATATAAAATGAATATGATTAACACTACAATTTGAGGAAATAGTAATTACAGATTACACAATGCGGAATCAATGCACTTACAGCAGTTCTTAGCTCGCATTCAAATCGAGTAAAACAATAAAAAACTAATTTTAATTTGTCAGCCTCTGAGTTGAAGTTCAAGAAATGATTCAAATAAAGCGATTTAATGGCCATAGCCATTCACTTTTGAGGCCGCCTGGCGCTGTTATCTATTTGAAAATAATATATATATTTATATTTATATATATATACATAAATGTGTGTATGAATATATAAATGTTTTGCTTTCTGGTTACGCATCTTCTTCTACTACTTCGGCAGCTTGTCTCAGCGTATTTTGATGGATCATTGAAAACAATGTGAAGTAAAACAGTTTTTCAGCTCGTAAATATGATGTGAAATATGATTGAAGATGATGCGGCTAAATTGTTTGCCTATGAAGAGGGAATGCTTCCTCATTGTCAGCGGGCATTGTGGCAGTCGCTGCTGCTGCTGCTGCTGCTGCTCTTGATAATGACCCTGAATCTGTCGAATGTACGTACATATCGTAGATTGTTACACTTTGCTCTTGGATTGTTTTTAGTAATTGTACATCTGCATTTGCATAATGGAATTGTAATGGAGGTTAAGTCATGAATGTCTTTAAAGGTCTTCAAAAGTTTTCAAAGGTCTTCAGAGGCCTCTTTAAGCATCCTCAGAATACGCATTCTTCGTGCAGTCATTAAAATACAATTAGTTGTTGCCTAGATAGTCATTATACAAGATTATATGGCTTACAGTTTATTGACATCGGCATACAGGTTATTGGCTCGCTATATCTGTCTACTATATATACTTATTTTATTTTTATTTATTTTATTTTTATTTCAAGTATGTCACAGCTAGTGGGACACGCCTTCAACAAATATCTAAATGCTTAATTGTCAACAAATTAGTTTTGCTTGGCTCTTTCATACATATTTTATTGAATAATTTTTACATCATCGTCGGAAATCAAGGCAGGTTATATAATCGATTAAGTTATCTCAAATGGACAGTTAAAAGTGGCAAATAATTAAATGCTGATTTCTTATTATATTTGATTTTATTTTCATTTTACTTTTCTTTATTTTTATTGATTTTATTGATTTTCTTGTGATTTATTTCTATGGCCGCTTTGTTGGCCAAACAAAGCCAACAATTTAGCGCTCTTTAGCTTGGCAAATTGTGCACAACTACTGTTCATCAATATACATACATATATATACTTATATAGAGAGATATCTATCTATTCATTAAGTTTGCCGGCAATGCTTGATTTATTCAATTCAGTTCTTCAATTTCATTTCGCGCACTTCATATGACATGATCCATACAATGGACCACTGTGCGGCGCGCACACGAGTGCACCAATGCCTTTTGGGCCTTTTGTTCAATACCCTGCAGATATTGATAAGAGGTTTCTAGGGTATATTTGTTTTGTTAAAAAGGTTTAAAAGAGACAGCAGAAAGTGTGAGTGGAGTAAACACAAATTAAATACTATATCTAAATATATCTTAAATACTAATACTAGATATATTCTATCCATCTATTGTCTGTCTATCTGTATCTAAAAATTAAAATGTATATATAGATACTTAACTTCAGTGAATATTTAAAAATTTACCTTTTATCTCAAATTTCCCTTGCTAAAGCGTTCAGCTCCTCGTCCAGGGTATCTTGTAGTTCGTCTTTTTTCTGCTATTCAATTCTCTTGGGCTACCTTATACGATCCTCAACTACAATTGCAGGCAATTTCAGGGCAACAAACACTAGAGAAACTGCACAATGAGCCAAGCACGACAAGTGAGCAGTTGGCAAGTTCGTTGCCTAAGTCTTTTGTTTTCACCCAACTACAAATAAATAAATAATGAAAAAACACAAATGAAATGACATTAATGATATGCAATATACAGTCAGTCTGCCAAGTGTACTCATATAACAATCAAATAAAAATCAATATTAATAAATATCTACAAATACATTTCCACAATTTATACAACGAGCTGTCAGAGATTTGACCTCACTCGAAGCTCGAAAATCCATTTGAATAATCATCAATTAGACGCATTCTGAAATACCGTTTGATAGCTCAAATAAACAAATAGGCTTTTGATTAATGACAGATTAAACAATAAACAAATTGCTCACCCTCACGGCACGGCTTCAGTTTGGGTTTCAACACGTGACACGACGCCTGTCAATATTGCCAGAGAACAGATTTACGCTTGGCCATTCGAATACTTGTCCAAAATGTAGTTCAAACGGAACTGGTGAATGTGAATTGAAGGTCAGCTGTCAGCACAGCTGCTATGGGCATGCATTTCCTTTTATTGAGTTTCCAGTTGGAGATAAGCCATCGATACACTTTATGAGTCGCATGAGTCGCGAATGTATGGCCAATTGATGAATCGAGCACGGGCTCCCACGCAGTGGCGGCTAATGTTGTGCACAGTGCCGTTAAACAGTCGACGCACCACTGTTTTAATTAAATATAAAATATATACATATATATAACAGCTATAATAAATAAATTTGGTTACGTCGCTTCTGCGCGCCGAGTGAGCCGAGCTCGGGTCACGCCTCGATTTGAACTGTGTCGTGGTTTATGCTAATTCAGTCGGATCTTGCGTCGCTTTATATTCAAATGTTTTCAACAGCATGTTCGTTTTAATCAATGAATGTTTATCGATTCATAATTTATCAATCAGCCTAATGCATAATGTTTTGTAAGCGTGCAATTTACATATGATTTAAACATTTTGCTTACAGCATGCCCCGGTTACGATTGCCAGCCAGAGTTGGCCCACTTTCGGTGGGGCCGCTGCTGCTGCTGCCGCTGCTGGTGCTGCTCGCGTTTGACGACGCCGTCGCCCAGGGCAACTTCGAGGATGCGGACAAGGCGAACGAGTACACGGATCAGCAGTTCGATTTGCGTCACACCATACCCGGTGAGCCGGGCGTCGACTATCCCATATTGAGCGAGGTGCCCAAGACGAGTTTCGTTTGCAGGGGCCGACACGAAGGTGGGTCTACACCTCTTATACATAAACTACTGCTCCCAATTTGAGCTTACGGCATGCTAATTGAATTTGTCGCGCAGGTTATTATGCGGATGTGGAGAGTCGCTGTCAGGCGTTTCGCATTTGCGCCCACACCGCACGCTCGGCGCAGGGCTTTGGCTTTCTCTGTCCGAACGGCACGATCTTCAACCAGCAGAAATTCGTCTGCGATTGGTATCGCAATGTGGACTGCGACCAGTCGGAGCAGTACTATGACATGAACAACGAGAGCACCGTGGGCAGCACACAGGAGATGATGGAGCGTGTGCGCCAGATGATGGAGTATCCCACCAAGACCATATCGCAAGTGCTGCAGCAGCAGGAGTTGAATCAGCGCCGGCAACAGCCCAACAGGCATCAAACCCTCAGCAAGGACCTGAGCACCGTCAGCGGTGTCCTCGACCAACCAGCGGCCGTTGCCAATGAGAAACAGACGCTGCGCGGCGAGGACATCAAGAGCGAAGCTCTGTTGGCTCCGATTGTCACAGCTGAGGCCAACGAGCCCGAGGACGGCGAGGACATCTATGTGAACAGCCTGGGTGAGCTGTCCTCCGATCCGGGCATCCAGTTCGATCACACGAATGCGCACATCATAGCCGAGTATCCGCGCGAGTATCACTATCAGAAGCAGAAGAACTTTGCGGCGCGCGTCAATGCGGGCCTCGAGCTGCTGGACGGCAGCTCAGCTGGATCCAATGAGCAGATGGCGCCCGAGTACATCAAGCAGATACGCAACACCAAGGAGGAGGCGACACAGCTGGATCTGGTGGCCAACATCAATAACTTGCTGGAGGAGGTCTCCACCGACTTGGATCCCAGCGTCTCGGGCTACCAGTCAATGAGCCCGCAGAAGGTGAAGCAACCCTTTAGATTCCTCAGTCGTGGATTCTCCATGCAGGCCAACGAAAAGGAGGCCGGCAAAGGCCACTCGTCCTATGTGTACAATAGACCCAAGCAAACGCCGGGCACGGTACGATTTACGGTAAGACTATTAATATTCTCCTTAAGTCATGTATGCCTGCTTATTTACTTATAGGCATGATCTATCTCTATATCCTCTCTATTGATCTTTCCTCATATTCTCTTTCATTTTCTCTATTTCTCTCTCTCTCTCTCTCTCACTATCTATTTGGCAATCTGTCTTCCTACTCTATACCACTATTCGCCTACAACATTATCATTTGCAACCACATCTTGATAAACCACACACAAAAACCACCAAACACCACTAAAGTCCAATGAGATACCCATTGATGCTCACAAAGACATTGACCACAAGCTTAAATTCAACAATAATGACAAAACCACAAGCAGCAGCAGCACCACCACCACCACCACCAGTACTACTACAACCACAACCACAGAAACGCCTCTTGAAACATTGTTAATTGCACCCACATTGCCGCCAGCATTCGATGAGCAAGACGCGACCACAGCGCAGACGACAGTCGAGCCAGCTGCGGACAATAGCAGCGAGCTGCCCATTATCGAGTCGATTGGCCAAGCTGCGGCACTGACGGCCAGCTTGAGTGAGGACCTGGAGCAGGCTGAGCCCGCACCACTGAGCGCCGCTGCGGCGGATAAGACGGATGTGGATCTGCAGGCCGAGAAGCTGCTGCTGGCGGGCGTCAAGCTGACCTCGCACGATGAGGAGACGGCGCTGCGGAGCAACAAATTGACGCTGGGCAAGACCACAACACGCCCCACTCGCACCACCCGCACCACGCGCACCACAGTGCGGCCAACCACGACGCCCGCGATGAGCACCTCGACGGAAACTGTGACAGAGATCAGCAGCACGCAGGAGCGCATACGCAGCTACCGGCGCTTTGCCCAGAAGCGCGTGGGTAGCGGCACCTTGCGGCGACAGGGGGCAGTGAAGCGCAGCACTACAACACCTAGCACCACCAAGGCCACAACTACAGCACGCCCAACCACGCCCACACGCAGCTATTCAGACCGCTTGGCCGCAAGTCGCTTGCGCTTGCAGCGTCTAACCAGCAAATCCGGCACCACCACAGCAGCACCCACCACCAGTAGAGCTACCACTACTGCTAGCACCACCACTGAGTCGTTTCTAGCTCTTGCGCACCCTGAGCAGAGTCCCAATAAAAAGGTATCCGTGCGGGACATTGAGAAGGAGACGGGACAGCAGCAGCAGCAACAGCAGCAGCAGCGTGCGAGCTGGGACAGCGTGCAGAGCAATCTGCAGCGTTTTCAAGTGACGCGCGGCAATCGTGTCTACACGCCAGCAACACGAGCCAGCACCATTGTCAGCACCACCAGCAGCATCACCAGCACCACCCATCGACCCTCGCCCACAGCCAGCGCCCAACGTGGACGCAATCGCCACTCTACGTACCGTACACACGCACCACAGCTGCGCACTCGCGGCACCACCACGCTACGCAGCACCACAACGACAAAAGCCACCACACAGCGCACCACACCTGCGTCCGCCGCGCTCTCCACACTGACGCAACAGATTTCCGCTTTAGCCGCCGGCTACAGCTATGCACCACCACTCACACACACACACGACTATCTAAATGCACCCACAACTGCCATACCGCTCACAATCGTGGGCAACGCCCAACAGCAATCACACTTACAGCAGCAACACATCAGCTCAACTCTTATTCCCTCCTCCGCTTTTCTGCCCTTCGATAAGCTAACGCGTGCCATTGTTGATGACTCCATTTTACAGAACTTTAAGAGCAACAGCGCGCACCGAGGCGGCAGCAGCCAGCAGCAGCAGCGGCGGCAGCAGCAACGCGTCACGAAGCCTGCAACCAGCAACAGCTATCAATATGTTAAGCCAGCAGCAGCAGCAGCTCCAGGTAAGCAGAGCAATAATATCTGACTCTATGTATTATTATGTGAATTATATTGCAGCTTTAGCCAGTTTGACCATACCACCACGCCCGCAACAGCCACAACAGCAGCAACAGCAACAGCAACAGCCACAACAGCAGCAACAGCTGCCTCCGTTGGTGCTTCCCACTCAGCCAGGCATTGTTATTGCTCGTGCCGAGGGACAACGCATTGTTCCCAGCTCTGCCGACAACATCATCTCCTCCCTGGTCAATCAGCCTCCAGCAAAGAGCAATCAGGGCAGTTCCTATGTGGCACTCAGCGATTTTCTTAACAACAAATTCGGTGCCAGCAGCAACATCAACAAACCTACGACATTGCAACAGCAACAACAGCAACAGCAGCAGCATCATCAGCAGCAGCAACAATTGCAACCTATTGAACAGTCTTTGCAACAACAAATTGTCCAGCAGCAACGTCAGCCAGTTAAACAACAACAGCAGCAGCAATTGAGCTACATTACACAGCGCTACCAACAACCTCAAAAGCAACAGCCACAGCAACATCAGCAACAACAGCAGCAGCAGCAATATCAGCCTCAGCAGCAGCAGATTCATTATCACCAGCAGCGCCAACAGCAACCACAACATCAATTGCCGCTCCAACAGCAACATCAACAGCTGCAAGTTCTTCAGCAACCACATCAGCAGCTACAACATCCCCAGCAATTCAATTATCAGACACAATTCCAGCAACAGCAGCAGCAGCAGCAACAGCAACAGCAGCAGCAGCCGTATCAGCAACAGTTGCAGCACTATCAACAACAACAACAGCAATCTCAACGCCCCTCCATTCAATCCATACAACAGCCCTACCTGACGCCCAACATTTTCGTGCCGTATCAGCAACAACAGCAACTGTTGCCGCTCTTCCCGCCGCTGGCCACAGGAGCAACAGCACCAACAACATTTACAGCAAACGCAGCTCTCGTGGTCAGAAAGAATGAGAATGGATCGCAGCTGGATCACCTGAATATTGCACTGCCAGCGCTGCCGAACGCCTTGATACCATCGCCCACATTGCAGGTACCGTCGTCCCCGTTGCAGGTGGCACAAAAGCGAAACGATGTCCAGATCGGGCGGCTGCAATTGTCGGACAGCAACGGCAAGGGCATGGTGGGTCACGGCTTGGAGGCGGCTTTCTATGCGGGTCGCACATCCTACCAGGTGCCGCAGAGCAGCGTCGGCCGCCTGCCCAACGACATAACGCACTTGCGACGACTGCGCCAGCGACGCCACTGAGACGGCCAAGAACAGGAGCAGCAGGAGACGCAGTTACTACTACAAATGCTTAAGTTATTATTTATATTTTGTTAGTTTAGGCTAATGTTAATGCAGTTGTAAATTGTAAATTATATACATATATATATATATATATATATATATATATATATATATATATATA
>NW_022045876.1:986814-1003440 GCF_001654015.2 Drosophila navojoa | reverse complement strand
TATATATATATATATATATATATATATATATATATATATATATATATATGTGTATGTATTCTATTCTATTCAATTTGCAATATTTATTTAATAAATAAAACGACGAAATTTGTTGAAAACGTTTCTTTGGTTGGTTTCATTCATCTTCTTCTTTCTTGTTTGTTTATATGCAATTGTTCGTTCATGGTGAGATTAAGTTTTATTGTTTAAAGTGTTTAGAATTGGTTGCTTAACTTTAAATGAATACAAATACAAGTTTTTTTTTCCGTTTTTTGTTTTGTTTTAGTTTTACATGTAGCTAATATTATTTTTATTTATTTATTTATATTGTTGTACAATATTCCATTTTGAATAGTTTTCGAATGTTGTTTTGTTGCGTTTCTTTTCATTTGTTTTCTGTATTTGCGATTTCTTGAATTGGTGTCAAACATTTTCTATTTGTGGTTATATGCTTACCTTAATTAATGCTGTGCACAATGCATATATCATAATAATCATCGCCATCATCATCGTCGTCGACATTATCGTTATCATAAGTATAGTTATTATCGTTATAAATATAATTAAACGGTATGGCATGGAGTATTCGTTTTATACATACAAAAATTGAACTAAATTATCAATTGGCATATGCATAAACTAGAAAATATTTTCAGAATGAACCAATAATGACAGAAGAACATATATATATAAACAACTTGTGATGCGAGTGAGGAGTCTCAGCACAAGAACCATCGTAGTCAAACGTAAAAAGAGGCAACGTAAACTATTTGCATTGTAGATATATAATTACAACTAAATAGGTACAAATACTAAGTACTATATGTATATATATATATGCTTGTATATATAATCGAATTAATAATAATTTAAATAATACGTATAAACAACTAAATGTAGTATAGTATATATATATGTGTGTATGTATGTATATGAACTATAAACTAGCATTAAAAACTGTCGCCCACAGCATCTACGTAAAATGTACAGCAATCTTTTTACACAAGTTTTAAGTTTCAAGTGGTTTATCGAACACATAAAAACAGGAAAAATGATTAACAGCAGCGATTGCCTGACCCCCGAAACAGCAAAGATCAACAGCAGCAGCAGCGGCGGCAGCGGCAACAGCAGCAGCAGCTGTTGCTACCTGAATCCAGTCTCGCGCTTTAAGCCATTTAGATTGATTATATACACAACAGGCAGCTGTCGCCGCTAGGCCGAGGAGGTCCTGTATCCGAGCTCTTCACGTGCGCTCAATGCTTGACGTCCAGACGACATTTCTGCACACGCACGCGTACTCAGGGAAGCGAATTGATGTTCAGTGTGGGCGGTGGCGCTGCCGCCTGATCCCCCATGCTCATGTTGGGCGTCAGAAATGTCGTGGCTAGCTTCTCTCTCACCGCTCCCTCGGGCACATGCAGCTGGCAGTAGACTTTCCGCTCCGCCTCGCATAGACTCCAGCCGGCGAGTCGAGCGCACGGCACATGCGCCGCGGCCTTGCAGGTGCGCTCAAAGCAGCAGACAATGGCGCCCGGCTGGGCACAGTGCACGCACTGATACCGTGTGCTGTCCCAGACGGCTGCATCGAGGCCATTGACATGAGCGCCAATCAGCTGTATGTCATTCGCCCAGATGGCGCAGTCCTCGTGCAGCCAAATCTCGTAGCAATGATCCGATGTTTTCGTCATGCCGCGAAACGTCTCAACGAACTTGGCCTCATGGCCGCACTCGAGCGGATCCTGCGACGAGCACTGCGATTCGTTTGGATCAGCATCGCTGCAGGAGTAGACGCTGTCGTGGGTCTGCTTGCGCTTGCGTTTGTGCTGCAAGGAAACAAAATGATATATTAATTAAAGTTCTATATTAATTCTGGTTACTACTCACCATCGTTATCTTGGGCGCCTGCATAATGTTCGCCAGCGTTGCGGGCACCACGGGCAGATTGCGCTCATGCATCTTGACCATGTCCGACCGCTTGCGCTTGCTCGTGAACAAGCCGTCGATGTCGTGCACACCTGCCGGCACCTGCACCGCCGTGCGATACTCCTCACAGTCTATGGAGACCAGATAGGGACCGAAGAGATCGCCCAGCCCCAGTTTGTGGGGCCCGCACTTGCAGAACACACAAATCCAACTGGAGTCTGTGGTGTCCGCATCGTAGCGGTTGCTCAACGTCGAGCTGTGCATGCCGCGCAGATTTTTGCGCTCGTGCGGCGCCTTTGTGTGCATCTTCTTCGTCTGCTTCTCGTTCACATCCTCGGCATTGTGCGTATTCTTAATGCTAATGCTGCCATCGGGCTTGATCTGTATGAATGGGGACTTGAACCTGAGATCTGACGCAGCAGCGCCATTGTTGTTGCTGTTGCTGCTCTCACGATTGGGCGCCGGAGTGCTGTCCTCGTCGGTGCTGAAATTTTTGCGCACGCTTCCCTTTTTGCCCGCGTTGCCCTTGGCGCCATTCTTGGCCGCCGGCTTTTTGCCTTTGGGCGCATTCTTTTTCTTCTTCTTGTTGTTGGTGTTGGCATTGCCGTTGCTTGCCTTGGGCGCGAGAGCCTTGGCTGCAGCTGCCTCGCTGAGCTTGCGCGCCGCCAGAGCAGCTGCTGCCGCTGCCGAGGTGCTCGGCTTATCATCATCACTGTCCAGCTGCATGACTTCAGTTTCTGGCGCAGGACGAGGCGGCGGTGCTGGCGCCGCCTTCTTCCGCGCTGGCATTTTCTTTGACTCCTCAATGGTGAAGCGCAACAGCGATGGATCCATGCCCATTGAGAGCCGTCGCGGTGGCAGGCAACGCGTTGGCGGCGTCCGTGGCGGCATTTTGGCGCTTGGCGGCGTCGCAGCTGCAGCTGGCGCCGGCGACTGTCCTGTGGCGTGCTCCTTGGCTGGCGGCTCGGCCAGCGGCGTGGGACTGTGTATGGGACTGGGCATTGTGGATTTCATGGCTGCCTTTGTGGCCATGGGCCGCAGCTCGGGTGTGGGTGCAGGAGTGGATGCTGGGGTTGGTGTTGGTGTGCTGGCCGCTGGTGGAGTGCTGGCTAAGGGCTTATCCTTGTCTAAAGCTAATTGTGCAGTCAGATCTGCTCTTGGTGCTCTTGCCGGCTCATCGGCTTGCTGCTCGGCCGGCTCATCCTCAATGCCGGCAAACATTTTCTCCAGCTTATCCTCCACCTCGTTGAAATGGCACGGCTCTGTGGCTCCAGTTGCTGTGGCATTAGTTGCTGCTGCTCCTGCTGCTGATGTTGCTGTTGCTGCGACTGCGGGCGATTCTTTTCCAACTGGCGATTCCACTTCATCCTCATCATCGTGCACGCTCACCGCTGGCTTGGCATCAATGTCGCCCTGTTCGACTAAAGCTGGCGATGCGGGCGTATCTGTGATTACGGCCTTGTTATTGTCCAGCTGCTGCTGCTGCTCCAATTGATCTTTGCCAGCAACCGCCTCGCTGGCTCGACTGCTGTGGCTACTGTGTGTCCCAGCGCTGGAGCTGCTCGAGCTGCTGCTACTGCTATTGCTCTGCGGACTGGGCGGTGGCATTTGCGATTCATTGGCTACCTTTGGAGCGGGAGATTGGCGCTGCTGCTGCTCCTGTTGATCCTCATCATCAACCTGGCGACGATGCTGCTGCTGCTGTTGCTCTGTGAGATTGCGTTGCAGCAGCGCTTGTCGTTGCTTCTTAGTCTTGGGATTATCCGTATCGTTGTAGATCGTGGAGCTGTTGCTGCTATTGTCTGCTGCCGCAGCAGTTGGTGGCGACGATGCACGCCCATTTTCGTGCGGCAGTTCGTGCTGTTGCGGCTGCTGCTGGTGCTGTTGCTTATCCTTAAGGCCGAACGGCTGAAACTCTTGCACATCGGCTCCATTCTTGGGCGAGTGCTTTGGACTGCAGCTGTTGCTATGCGGGCTCGGGGTACGCTGTCTTTTCACATTTTCACTGGGTGTCAGGCGCATCACCTGGCTGGCTTTGCGCTTGCGCCGCTTGCGACTATTGCTGCTGTTGCTATTCGACTCCAGCGACTCCTCATTGGATGTGGTCATGTAGGGTGATTCGGGCGCCTCTACCAAGTGCTTGTCCTCGGCTATTTGTTGATTATTGCTGCGATACGACGCTGTTGTGGAGAGATCCGTGATGATCGGCTGTGAATCTTCCTGCTGCTGTTGCTGTTGTTGTTGTTGCTGATGTTGATCCTCCGGCTTTTGCTTGGACAGCATATCGAGATTCGTTAATTGCGTATTGCGGGAATGCATTTGAGACGTTTGCTGTGTCGTCGCTGGCTGCTGCTGCTGTTGTTGCTGCTGCATCGGCGGCTGCTGCCGCTGCTGAAATTGTGCATTTGTCATATGCGACAGCGGCGGCGGAGGTGGCGGTGCCAGATGTTGGTTATGATGTGTTGCTGGTGGTGCATAATGTAAATGTTGCTGTTGTTGCTGCTGCTGCTCCTGTGGCATGTGCTGCTGCTGTGACGCATAGCTACCAATTCCTGCGTGCAGCTGATGATGCAAGTGCAATTGATTATAGTCCAGCGGTGACTGCGGCGTAGGCGGCGTTTGCGGTCCGTTATACTTCGGCGGCGTCATGTTATAGGGCGACTGCTGCTGCTGCTGTTGCTGTTGCTGCTGATGATAATTGCGAAGCGGCGAGGCTGCAAGAGAAGTCGTTAACGGTTAGATAAGCTCTTTATTTATATCGCATGTACTTACGCTTTTTGGAGTGCTGTTGCTGCTGTTGTTGTTGTTGTTGTTGCATGTTGTGCGTAGCCAGCTTGCCTGTATAGCTGCAATCTTTTCCGCTTAGCTCGCTGCCCTTTTGCATGTTCTTCAACTGCGTCAGCTTAAAGTTCTCATCACGATTTTGCATGTAATGGGGCGGCGGCACATTGTTGTTGTTATTGCTACTGTTGCTGCTGCCGCTGCTGCCTGTGTTGGTGTTGTTGTTCGCATTGCTGCCGTTGCCGCTGCCGCTAACGCTACCGCTGCTGCTGCTGCTGTGATTATTATTGTTGGGCGGGGTACTGGGCGGCGGCGGCAACAGCGACTCGCAATCTCCTGGCCCCGAACCATTCGCATTCAGATATTTACTGGCAGAGCTAGCTGGCGAGGTCGATGCAGGCATTCCCGGCAGATGTCCTGCGGGCGTGCTTGTCGTCAAATTGTGACTGTGAATAGCAAGTATATATTGATTTCATCAAGCAAATATGTTTGGCAGAGCAATGTCTAGCTTACATCGTTGGATAATTGGGCGGTGCATGTAAATGCGATTGTTGTTGCTGCTGTTGTGATTGCTGCTGCTGCTGCTGTTGTTGTTGCTGCTGCTGCTGCTGCTGTTGGCTAGTTTTGTTCAGCGTGGGCGCAGCGCTGCGACTTGATTGCAGCGACAAATCCATGGAGTCAAAGGGCAATGTTCCAGTGTAAGGCGGCGCCAGCAATGGATTCATTTGATGATGATGATCCAGCTGCAAGTGCGATCAAATGTGATTAGATATGAAAAAAAAAAAAAACAAGCAAGGGTGTAATCAAGGCAATAAAAACAAGCGATTGGACAAGAAGCAACTACAAATGCAACAAAAGAGAGAAATTTGAAGGAAGTTTGGGATTTAGCTACGGGTGGCATTCGGATTTGATTGGAGTTTTATTATTATTTTTTTTTGTGGATCTAATCGAAACGAAAACTACGCTAATTACGTTTTTATGATTGGCCGACATAAAATTGTAAATGGCATCGGGCGGTGGCGGCGGCGGTTGGGCGGACGACGCATGCCAGGCCAACGGTGAGCGAACCAGCGATCTTTCATTGGACATGTGCGCCAATTGCGGCTGTCGCGGTATATACGAGGGTATCTGCAGAGATGATGGATGCATCTGTTTTTCAGCTTCGTCGTCAAGGCATTCTATGTCTGTCTGTCAGCGTGTGTGCGTGTCTGTTTTTGTGTCTACTAGATACTTACTTGGAGGGGATTCCATGAGGGATTCTGTGCCGCCTGACTCAAATGTCCGTGCGGATGATTGTTGTTGGACATGATTAGCTAGTCAATAACATATGTATAACATATATATATATAGATAGATGTATCCCTAACTAAACAGGTGATGCATGAGACTCATCTAAAGGGAGAAATTGATTGCCGACAATCGAGGGGCGGCCGTCATGTGACAAACCGACACAGAAGAACCGGGGCGTAGTTAGTGGAAATAGTTACAACTATCCACGGGACTCACTCTCAGGAAAACTAAACACAATTTCGGCTGATATTACTACTAGGAAACACATTTAATTGGTTTTGTTAACACGAGCACCTGACACTGTCTATGGGGCCATACGGCATAAGGTGCTGTGTCCTGTCGCTCATTTGCTTATGGTGGCGGCTGTGACTATGCCGCCGTTTGAAGCACCATTGGCAGTTAACTAATTATTGCAGCTTGTATTTAATTCGAGTATAAACAAATTTCGCACGCACTTTTTTCACACCAACCACACGACCACATCCACCCACTTGCAAAAGTTTTCAGCGAGCGGTCCTTGCGCGATAATCGTAGACAGTCGATAAATTATCGGCAGCGTTGTTTTGCATGCCTGTCCCTGGTATGCGCTGCTGCTGCTGCCGCCGCTGCTGCTACTGCTGGTGCGGCCGATGGGCGCTACGCGAAAAACACGCGGTCTTTGTATCAATGAATGTTGTCTTATGTTGCCTTATGGACATTTTGTTGCAATCGCATTTGCCATTTGTTTGGTAATTGAATGTGGTTAGAGAAGTATGTGACTGGCTGGGCATAGGTGAGTATTAGTTGGGGAGTTTTGCTTGATGATAAGCACTCTGTTTGCACAATACCTCAATCTTGCCTTCTCACTCACTCAACTGCAGCGCATTGCAGCTTCGTTGTGACTGTTTTTGCGAATTACTTGTTTTGGGCCGAAAAGGCAGGCCAAAACCAAGCCTTGCCAAATAGCACAAACACCCGCACTTTATTGCTAACACATTGTAACGATTCGTTAATCGAATTATCATTTATTTTTTACAAATGCCGTATTAGTTTTAGACGATTTTTTGTGTTTCAATTTGTTTAAAACAAAATGAATTTTACGTGTGCTTCTGCTTCTGTGTTATGTGTGTGCCTATGTGTGTGTGTTTCTTGGTTCATTAGTGGAGTGGATGAACCACAGTACTGGTTCATCATCAAGTGCAACATTGCGAGCTCACTCACCACACATAAATCAACAAAATAAAGAAACGGTATAAAGTGAATATTTAATGGGATATAAATATAAATTGATATGTAATTAGAATTGAATTATATTGTTATTTTTCAAGAAGTAATTGCCCTATGGCATGCGATGTGTATTTCGCGGGTAAATCAGTCAGCTTTTGTCACGCAGTTGCGATTTTAAACAATTCTGTAGCCCTGGATTGCAGAAGTGTCTGCATTTCACTATTGATATTAAATCCGCTTATCACATATGTAGGTAAAAACTCTACAGAACAATTTTACTTTAACATGGAATCTAATAAACGTGGTGCCTTTATAGTATTTGAAGGCTGCGATCGTGTTGGCAAATCAACGCAAAGCAATCAACTGTGTAAGTAAATAAAGTAGATAAACCAAAACTGAGCTCTCGCTTGTAAAATGTTTGGCACTTAATTTGTATATAACTTGTGAAACTAATTGATTTATTATGCTTCAACCTTAAGTTTTACATAATAGCACTTGAGATCTCAAATGTACGCCATAAATACTGATTACTTTTGTAAATGGAGAGCTTTACGTGCATTGGTAATCGTGGCTAATTTTCCCGCTAAAATACTTAGTAATTGTAATGCGGTTAAGAGAATCTATTGTGAGCTGGGAAATATATATAACTTATTAACCTATTGGTAGCAGATTTTAGTTCTTTACCTTCCTACTCCATACTCATAATTGAAAATTATATCGTGAGTATTCATTCCATTAACAGCGGCTTTGTTCAAATTTTGCTGTAATGGACCAGCCACAGAAGGATAACGAATACATCCTATATTTCCACATCTGCTAAGATAACTTCAATTGAAAACTCCTGTAATATCACTCTAATCACAGTCGAACGGCTAAAGGACAAAGGTGTTGCTGTGAAGAAAATCAACTTTCCGAATCGCAGCACAATAATTGGCGATGTAATCAATCGATTTTTGAAGAACACCGAAGAGTTGTCCAACGAAGTTATACACCTGCTCTTCTCGGCGAATCGTTGGGAATGCATAAGCAGCATCCAAGCGGATTTAATGGCCGGCACGACAATAATATGTGACCGCTATGCCTATTCCGGCGTGGTCTATTCGGTGGCCAAAGGACTTGACTTTGATTGGTGTTGGGCACCAGATCTAGGCTTGCTGAAACCCGACGTTGTATTCTACTTAAAGGCGAATCCCGATCAGCTAGCATCTCGAGACAGTTTCGGCAACGAACGGTTTGTATAACAATATCAAGTTGGTATATTATTTATTATTGGATCTACTGTCTTACAGCTACGAAAAATTGGAGCTGCAGCGCAAAGTGAGCGAGCTATTTGATCATTTTAATGAAAGGGAATCCAGTTACTGGCATCAATTCGATGCATTCGAAACGAAACAGGAGCTACATTCGAAGATTTCAACAATTACGGAAAATCTATTATTGCAAGTGGCAGAGAAACCGCTGGAAAGGCTGACGTAATAATCAATGCAATGGATTTCCATTGATTTACGTTTACGCACACGATTTACATTAAATTTTCGTTTGGCGCATTGTGATTAATGCATTTGTAAATAGTATAAATAAAATAACAGCAATTTCAATGGGATTATGAATTTAAATTGGTTGAAATAAAAATGCAAAAGTTCAATTGTAGAGACATCAATATAGATTTACAAACGTGTTTAAGCCCATTGATTTATCGCCCGTATCTTTGGTTGCTCCATTGTTTAATTCATTATTATACTTAACTATACCATATGGTGTGTATGTGTTTTTTTTTTTTTTTTTGATTTTTTAGTTTTGGTTTTTACAGTTACAATATGAACAAAGAGTGTATTACGGCTAAGACCACAGCAAGAACAAAATAGTATGTTAATGTACACCTTCAACTTAGTTGCTAAATGATCCAAAAATTTCGTTTGTGATGCGCTGCCCATTGTGCTTGGCACTTGGCTCGCCTGGCCATGTCATTCCATTTAAATCAATTCATAGTTCTCATAGTCCAAGACATCTTCACGTCGACTGCGACCAGCGGCGGCTGCCCTTGTTCCTGCTCCTGCTCTGGCTTTGGGTTTCCGGGTGCGCAGCGTCAACTGGCGATAGCCCGTGCCCGGCTTGTAGTCCACATTGCCAGCTGCGACGCCTGCTTGAAATTTGCTGGGCGTGTTCCGGAACCGTTTCTGTGCCTGGTGATAGGTGGCAATGTCGCCATAGCTATGCTTCGGCCACATGCACTCACAGCCCGAGGGCACAGTTCGCGTCTCCGACTCCCAGCAGCCGCTGCCCTCATTGAGGCGTATCAGGTGTATGGTGCGATTCAGTTGAATGCACGAAAAGCCAGCTGTCGAACAGATCTGCAAGGATCATGCGATTATATATATTCAATTTATGAAAGAAAAAACTTTGTATAGAATATAGAGAATATGAAGCTAGAGTTTCATTTTATGCATGGTTCTTGTCATCTATAATTTTTTCAATAGCTTTTATACCTTTCGAATGTCACTCAACTTCAAGTAAATATCAAGTATACGCACCTCACGCTTTACGCCAGCTCGCAATGCACGCAGCAACGGCAGCTCGTTGTTGTGATAGCTGTCATAGCTATGCAGGCGGGCAGGCAGCGGTGCATAGTTGCTGTCACAGGTCACCTCGACATAGTGATTGGGCCGATATTCGCCATTGTCCAGCTTCACAGTCACACGCTTCGTGGGGCACAACGATTGATAGGTGACCTGTTAAGAGTTCAGACACACACACACACACACACACAAACAAAAAAAAAAACTATGAATGTCAGTTAACATTTTTGGATGCTCTACTTACACCCACGTCGCCGGACTGCTGCTGTGCGGAGAGTGGAGGTGGCAGCACGCTGCGCACGCGACGCTTGCGCACATTCTGTATGCCATAGGGCAGCTGGTCGCTGAGCTCATCTGCATCCATTGTGCCCACAGCGTAGTCCTCCTCGCCCTCAATGTCGACGTCGTCGTCTGACGTCTCGCTGGGCATTTCATAGCGCTCCGGTTGACCGACTGCTGCTGCTGCACCTCCTGCTCCTCCTGCTACTTCTGCTGCATACCTACAAATTGCATATGCATAGAAAAATTTAAGCTTTGGCAATGAATTAGCGGCGATGCTCGCTCACTTGCAGCTGCCGGAAACGGCTGCGGCCGTCCGTAAAATGCGCTCAAAAAAGCAAAAAGTAAAAGAGAAAACAAACAGAAAAAAATAATAAATTCGCTTTTGACGTTTGCTATTTGCATGGCGTTAGATAGTTTTTAGATTCCTCTTTTTTTCTCCATTTTGTTTTTTTTTTTTTTCATTCATTATTTTTACTTTTTTGCAGCTGGGCAACAAAAGCGCATCATTTTGCATTCAACTGCAGCAAATGCCAATGAATTTTTTAGCTTTCATTTTGCGGCGTTTGCCATCCGCGTTTATATCTAGCGCGTGGGTTTGGAACGCTGGGATGGTGGGACGGGCGGCATGGAATTCGGGGCGTGGCATACACAAAGCTCCCATAGTAACGCGACTGTCGTTGGCTGCCAGCGGATTTCCTCTTTTTCGTTGTCAATGCTTTGCGCTGAGCGGCAAAACCCAACAGCGACACCACCAAGTACCAAGCACCAGGCACCACCCAACCGCCCACTCAGACAACTGCAACTGCAACCACTCACAGCGTTGGCGTTGGTGGAGTGGGCGCATTTTGAAGCGCACTTCAGGGCAAACACAACGGCTTTGATAGTTTTGTCGCAAACTTTGCGAAAATGTTTAGAAACGAATGGCTGTGTTTTCGAATTGTTGCCTTGGCCGTTGACTTAGATGAAGACTGGCCGGATTGGTAACAATACCTCCCCAAAAATAGAAGACAAAATGAACTTTGCTTTTGTTTCAACGAAATGGCTAAAGAAAATCTCTGAAAAATTTAGTTTCTAGTTAAACTTAAGTTTAGTTTAGTTTAAATTATTTTTTAAATTGTTTTTTTTTTTTAAACAATATATATATATATATATATATATTATTTTTAATTTATGATCTTAGCTGCTGATAAAAATATTTTATTATTTTATATATATATTTTCTTTAAATATATTTATTTAATACAAAATTAATCATAATAGACTTTGGCTATTTTCAAAAAATTTATTTTACAGATAAATTTAAATTTTAAATTAAAAATTTTATTATTTTTTATATTACATATATTTATAATTACAATTTTTAAATATGTATATATTTATTTTTTAAATTTATTCAACTTTTTAAATAAAATTAATATAGTAGTGTTCATTGCTTTTATATTATGAATATTAATCCATAAGTTTTATATTTATTTATATTAAAAAAAAAAGTTATTGTTACAAAATGCATATATATTTCGTATCAGCAGCTTTTATATTTAACAATAAACAACTGAGCCCTTCTCAAATATGCTTTAATTTCAACTACTAGACTTTGGCTTTAAGCTCAATACATTCATTAAATTCTCTGCCTGAGTAGCGCATTCATTTGTCTACTTATGCCCACACAAGATGTGGCATTTTTTTTTTTCTCTGTGGATTTCCCAGTCTTTTGTCTTCGTCAATCTTTTGTTGGTTGATTTCAGCTTGACGCCGAATTACGTAATCTTTGGCATGGCGCAACGCAATCGCCTGATCCTGCTAAGCCTGATCTACCCAGCGCACAAACACACACACACACCCACACACACACAATAACAAAGAATGATGAAGAAAGAGCAATGCTAGCGAATCAGCTTAAATGCATGCAAGGTCTGGCTTTTAGTTGATATGCAGAGCAAAGCTGCAGCCAAATCCAGCAGCTCAGCTGTGGGCGGACGGGGACTTACTGCTATCATATTTGGGGCACATTGAGGCATGTGACAGAGCCAGCAGCAGTTGCAAGTGCAACGTGACATCAATAGAGAGAACAAGTAATGTCTGCTGCTAATTTGCACTTGTTGTCCATGGCTGGGCATGACATGGGCAGGCATATACATATATACCATGTACAGGTGCTGCGAGCCACCTACCTGTTCATGTAGCTGCCACGACTGTGTCGCTTCTGTGGCAAATGCGTTTCTTCTCCTTCAAATTCAGCTGCGGCTTGCCACACATTGTTATCGTAGTTGTTGTTGTTGTTGTTGTCGCTATCGTTGTTGCTGTTGCTGTTGCTCTGCTGGGCAGCAAACATGCCTGCACCTTGCACAGCCGCATTTAAGTCAGACAATTGCGAAAGGAAGTCATTGCGAGCTGCCTCGGGATCATCAACAAATTGTTGCTGCTGTGGCTCCTCTGGCTGCTCTGGCTGCTGCAGTTGCTCCTGGGAATTTGCATATAGTTTTTGCTGCCATTTGGCTGTTGCTTTGTTGTCATTGTCGACGATGCCATCAATGTTGCCATAATCGTTCTCGTTGCTGCTGTAATAACTGTTGTATCTATTGTTAGCAGCGTCCTGCAGCCTGGACTCCTCGAAGGCCAATGCGAGCGTTGAGCGCCGCGTTGAGCTACCAAATCGTGCAGCAACAATGGCCAACAGCAGCAGCTGTAAATGGAACAAAAAAAAAAGAGAGAATACATAACTACAACAATTTTCGATTGTGCTTAAAAATAGATGAAGAAGC
The DNA here is from genome assembly GCF_001654015.2 of Drosophila navojoa. The sequence continues at coordinate 990,620 of NW_022045876.1, read as the reverse complement.
ATTTCGTATGTGCACCAAGCAACATGGCCACTAATGCGTGGGGAAGGTCTCTCAGGCACTTGCTGCTGATTGATAAGCGAGTGAAACAAGAGCCCAGACACAAACTTCCTGTCGCAGAGTTCAATTCCCTTTTTGGATGTTGACAATCAATGCGTCGGCATAATGTCACAACCTTTACCCCATCCAACTGAGCAGACCTGAAACCCTAAAACCAAAACCGAACCCAAACAAGTTGTCTAAAACTTTGGAGCCTTGTCCAATGCCGGGTTTCACTTCACACAGACTCGGAGTCAGCGCGTGAGCGGGATGGCTGCATTCCACGCGCCTATTCTCGACTGTTTCGGACATGAAAAACTTTCGACGAGAGCAGCACTTGGACCTTCACTCTCCGCCTCGTTCTGGCTGACTTTGATTATGTGGTCTGATTCTCTATTTCGCAGTTTGCCTCTTGTCCTTTCTCTTTGGCTCCATCGGAGCCTTCAGGCCAAATAGAGCCGTCGCGACGCGTCATCGCATTTTGTGTTGTGTGCTGTGTGTTTTGGATTCCTGATAATGGCCCATGGCTGGGCCTGGTCCTGGTCCTGGCCCTGGCCAGGCTCTTGGCCTGCCGTGCGAGCCATGCGATAATATTCCGCACGCGTTGCTCTCTTGCCATATAAGCGGAGCGGAGCATATGTATATTATGTACTTTATAGGTATGTAGTCCTATATATCAGCACATTCATAATAAGCGCACGATACGTGACCAAATAGTTGGCGCCTCAAAAAAAGAAAATGCTCAAAAAAGGAAGAAAACTATGCAGTTCCTGGCGGAGCGTGGGTAATGGGCGAGAGATTGAATAATAAATACCCTGTACAAGAGTAATGTGAGTGCAGCATGTCGTTGAATAAATATATAAGCAATAATATGATTTAGTTTTGATGTGATATGCATAGCAAATATTATGCTAAAAAATATGAAAGATATATATGCTTTATGTAAATCAGATAAATATATAACATTTTTTTATATATTTTTAAAATAATTTTGTATAAATAAACTAAGATTAAAAAATTTGTATTAATTATAAAAAAAAAAAAATATTTTAAATATAAATATCAATATATTTTAAATATTTTGCTGTTTTAGAAAGATATATAAAAAACATATCAAAAAAATTTTAAATGTATGTACATATAGAAAAAAATATGTATATTCAAATTAAATATTTAAAAAAAATATATAAACAAAATATGTTAAACATTTCTCAATTTTTTTTAATTGTACATATTAATGTGAAAAATATATGAATGATTTTTTGTTAGTAATATAATAATATTATTTTTAATTTAATTAAAATCATTAACATACATACATCCTTCAAATAATATGAATAGTAATAATAATATTTAAATTTAAAAACTAAAAATAAAAGTATTCCCCAACTCTACGCCAAATTGTGAAGGTATGAAGCGCTGTAAATGGCATAAATCTTTCACTTTGGACTACAAGTTCTTTTATCTCCATCTAGTTTTACATGCATACAACACACACAGACACATAGAAATGGCACACATATATATATATGTGTGTGTGTGTGGATGCTATATAGAAATACAAGTTTCTTGTTGCTGTGGCTTTATAAGATTTCTTTTATGTCTGCTGCTGTGTGGCATTTCCTGCCTATCGTCGCTTCGCACTGCCGCAAAACTTCTTTCATTTGCGCTTTTTGCCTTGGCACCCAAGTTGCCATATCCTCGTCGCTTGGCCCCAGCCCTGCGCCGATCCACCACAAACCAATTGGAGCCAAGTTTTTGGGGCAAGTTTGTCAAACTATTTGTATGGAATTCACAATTTCTGTTGATGAAGTTTCGCCCAAGCCGCTTGCTGCTGGCTTACGATGGCCGCGTGATCTGCGTGTACAAGTGTTTATGGAATTGAATACTTAGTGCCGGGGCTGACGAAGCCATGGCGGCTGTGCAGCAGTAGGTGACAGTTGTGCGCCGTTGTTAGTCGAATCGACTGCCTGTTGGTCTTACAGGTGGCTTTGTCTTAGTTTAAGGCATCTTCTGCCGATTTAAAGTTGTCAGCATAAGCTGCTTTTTCCCAGTCCAGTTGGGTCAAGCCGAAAAAGGGTCGCCTAATCCCAGCTGCAAATCCCTGTCACACGCTCGTCTCAAGTATTTTTGATGTCTTGCTCTCATTGGATTTTAGGGTTTGTTTTGATTTCACGCAATTTAATTTAAATGTATATAATTTTTATATAATTCATTGTTAAGCAAAGTGCATAAGGCATTTATCATGCATATTAATCCTTGCCGAGGTTGTTTGAGCACTTTTTATGCCTCTTTTAATGAACATTAATTAAATAAATAATTGCTTAAATAAATATGGATGTGCGCACGTGTCGAGCACAATTGAAATCATAATTTCATAATTTATTAGTTCACATTTACAGCCGTTTCTCTGTGTGCTGCATTATGCATAACTCTTTGTGTGTTTTTTAAATATTTGCTTTGGTTTACTGTAATACCTCTGTGATATAAAAAATAGAGAAAATCTAGAGCTTATATTTGCATAGAAAATGTGTGCTGTTTTTTAAGTTACATAAGCAGAGTTCTGCTGCTGGCAGTGCTCGACTTGCTGATACCCTTAATGCATTGCCAAGATAATTTGCAGTAGTTTATTTTGTTAGCATACCTTAATCAATACATTTAAAAATCATTCTCTCCCAACAAATTGCATTTTTCTCTCTTAATTTTATTCATAAAACTATTTTCATTGTCATTATTATTATTAAATGATACAGAAATAATATTAACAGAATTCTGTTTAAGCAATATTAAAATGTATACTAATAGTACTTAATAAATTTTAATATTTACCAAAGACAAAAATAACACGCTTCACTACAGATCGACCGAGCCACACTATATAAAGCAAACGACTAACTGAGCTGCGCAGCAGGCCTGCCTTTATATAGTAAGTGAACGAGTCACTCGAAACCCCACTCTGAAGCCTTTCTCTGAGTGTAGCTTGATCGACTGAGAGCGCTGATTGCTGATTGGCGCTTGCTTCGCTTCCGTTACAGCAAGTGCTCTCGTTTACTTCGTACACGCACACATACGCACTCTAGAGCCGTTTTCTAGAGTCCAGCATTGATCGACTGAGAGAGAGAGAATGCTAACTGTTGATTGGTGGTTGGTCTGCAGCTGCTCTCACTTAAAGCTCTTTTGCTTCACTAACACAAGCATACGCACATACGCCATGCAGCCTTTCTCGGAGTCTGGCATAGATCCACTGAGAGCGCTAACTGCTGATTGGTGCTTGGTCGGCTGCTGCTCTCGCCTCAAGCTCTCTCCCTACTTCCAGGCACACTCAATCGCATATAAACGCCTCACTCAAATCTTCTGCATCAGCTGCAGGTGCTCTCGCTCACTCCAATACACGCGCACACACACACAAACTGCAAATTGATTATAGAGAGTACTAGAGCCAATTTTGTCTCTTGATGTGCGAGTTTTTTCTTCCTCTGCTCGTTACAAATTTTACCAGAAAAACGTAAAACTCTCACTGCCTATTTTTAGAGGGGTTTTTATTATACATACATACATATTTTACATACATTTTTTTTATAAATATAAATATATATATTTTTTTATTTTAAATTTAGCCAATTTAAACACATTTTAGTTGCTTTGGATTATATTGTTAGTAGTTATTAATTTTGCTTTTTTATTTAAAACTGAGTTATTATTTTTTTTTGTTATTTTGTAATTATTTATTATTTTTTTTATTTTTTTTTTTTTTTTTTTTTTTTTACCCA